>JAJJMA010017764.1:0-15404 GCA_023529015.1 Papaver nudicaule | reverse complement strand
AATGGGATTAACATCTACCTATAGAGGAAGATGGAACCCCGAGGCAGCTGCCTCGCTCTGAAAGCAAGGTGCGAAGTACGCAGCCGAGGGACCCCTATAAAAAATTGAGCCTCGAAAGGGGGGGGGGCTGTTAAAAGATTTGGATGGGTCGAACTTTAGGCCGCGATAAGAGAAAAGTGCCATGTCTAAGCTCCAGCTTTGACCGGCATTCCCCCCATTGTGTTACTTTATTATTGAGAAACGGAGCATTCATTTTAACGATCTTACATTTACTTAGGCTAAAGGTTATCAGGGCACTACCATGTCCTCTAGGAAGATAAGCAAATATCTTCGGTACCTACCTAATGTATTATGAACAAAGATGGTGCTCACGACATCAATAGCCAGTGTTTTGCTTAAAACCAGTGCGAGTAACTTAAAGCCTTTGGGAGGGGTGATCCGTACGCCCCCACTGGCTTGGTTCACTATCTCCCACATCGAAGTAAGCCCTGAAGCTGCACCTCAAAGTAACCATACTAGCTAGTAAAGAAAAATAATAACAAACAAAAATACACTTCAAAAGCAAAATTCAAAAGCAACAAGCTACAGCGAGTCATACTCAAACACAAGAAAAACAAGGGAAACTGAGGCAGGGTATCCTCTACTAAGCATTCTCAATAATTTCCTTGGTGGCAGCACCACTCCCAGAAATAACATCGGTCCTAGCCTGAGGAATCGAAGCATTTGGGTCATTGGTATCCCTTGTCGGCGAAGCATCAACCCTCAAAATACCAGCAGATCGGATAGGAACAGTAACATTCTCATTTCCCTGGATCATTTCACCCTTGTCCTTACTTAGATCCTTGACCAACGGTTCATTGCCATGCTTCTCATAACCAGCATCACCTTCACCACCTTCACTTTCCATCTCTTCAAGTTCACCATTTTCCCTCGCAACCTTCAGTTGCGCTACTAACTCCTTAACATACGCAGAAGGAACAAGTCCCTTATCGGACTCCAGGAAAGCGTCATGATCATTCACACCATTGTCGTAGCAAGGAGGCTGCATACCAAAATCTCTAAACAAGTGCCTAATATGTTGACGGATGAACAAGGCCGTTCGATCAGCTTCCCCACTAATATGCCCTCGGAGCTCCAGAATTTCTTTGTTGAGAGACGTAAGCTGGCAGTCTTTTTCCTCGCAAGCACCTCGCGAAAGGCGGAGCTCATGGTCTTTGGAACTTACTTCGGCGTTCAGTTTATAAAACTTACTTCTTTTCAGCCTCCAACTCTTGCGCATAGCCATCTCGCTCCCGGGCAACGCTCTCAAGACGTTGCAGGAGATCACCTTTTTCTTGTTCTAAAGTCTGAATAGCCGCATCAAGATGGATAATCGCACGACCCTGCGCATTGGACAGATCCAGCAGGTACATCCCATGATGCTTTTGCTGCAGATGGCAATACAAAAACCAGGTCATTACAAAACGCCCGGCACATTGAAATAAATTAAAACAAAAATACACTCACAGCTTCAATAAAAGCTTGATGTTGTGAAGGAGATGCGGCGAGAACTTCTCTATCCCATTTACCAGAAAACGCTTGCGAAAGAAACCTAGCCACTGAAGGATCCAACGGATGCTTCAAAGGATCCTTAGCGAACGCTCTAAATGTTCTGACAGATCTTCGGCATAAGGACCAGGAATAGAGCTTTGCTCAAGAAGTTTCCGCGCCTCTTCTACCGAATAAGGCCTTCGTACAAAGTCAACAGGAGCCGAACTTGAGGCAGGGGCGGATCCAGAAGACTGACTCAGCGAAGAATTCACAAAACAGTCGTTAGAGCCATACTGATTGAAACTTATGTTAGTCGGGCGAGGATCAACAACTCGGACCCCGGTAAATACAGGAACAACAGGCCCCTGTGACGGCATAGTAATTTGGGGGTGCATTGCCACGGTAGCGTCACGAAGACCTAGCTCACTTGAAGGCACTACTTTCTGTCTCTTTAAAGGTTCAACCCTTCCATCCTCGGTGCTTCCACCATCGATTCTTCCCACGGGCACGGTAGGAACAGTTGCACCTTTGCCAGTAGCCTTTGCAGCAGATCTCTGCGAACCAACAGTTCGAGAAATAGTCTTCACGAGCTTCTTATTCACATCACTAAAAACAGGCTTCTCTCGATTAGGATCACACAAAGAAAACTTCATCGCACCTTCGTTAACTCGGAGCACTTTCATCTGCTATAAAGTAGACACGATAGTCAGGTTCCAAAACAGAGGCAGACATCCATACCTAGAAAACAACCGAGGCATATAATGTTTTCTCACCAGACTATCCTGGCTACGTTCGTCACCCAGCTTCGAAGTTTCTTTTCTTTTCTTTGAGTGATCGGTCTGTTCCTGAACTTGTGGGCTGCCCAGTTCAAGCTTCTGAAAAGAAAACAACATCAGAAAAACAGTAAGGGAATACCTACCCCATATATACATATTTATCACTCGTTTTGTACCTTTTCTTTAGCAGTAGTTATCCTTTCTTGAAATCTTTCATGGTCTTCCTTGGAGAAATGAATTTTGTAAAATTCAACAACAGAAAGCTTGTGGTCCTTTCTAAATTTTGTTCGTTCGACTCTCTTCTTCTTATCTTCATAACCGAAAAGAACAGGACCTTCGATAAGAACGGGCTTAGAAAACCACGCCTCGTCGTTAGAGTAACGAAGAAGTGTATTCGCTGAAGGCCCAGGAGAATCCACGTCGCCCATAACATGTGAAGCGTCAACTGTTCTGACCAGGATTATGCCCCAGGGGACCATCGGTGCAAGCGAGCTCTCTTCCACTTTATAGTATTTGAAAAAAAATTCGGCAACCCAAAAATCTGGTGAACGCTTGAGCTCCTCGGGAAGCTTTTCATAATAAAAAGATTTACCAGTCGAACGAGCTACCCATTCTCGAATAACTCGGATAGAATTTCCATCCAGTTGCATCACGCCACAAGAAGGACTGATACGAGAATAAATTTCGTAAAAAAAAGGATTCTCGGGGTCATATAACGGAATTGGGAGACCGGAACCAAGCTGCTCGCCGGAGACAATTAACTTAGTGTCGCTGCACTAATGAGAGGAAGCAATTCAGGGGACAAATTAGCCTTGCCCAGACTTCTACAAGGGAAAAGACTTGCATCAAAACCATAAGACTTGGCTCTTTCTTCCCAAGAAGATTTCTGAGGATCAACCATCTTTCGGGGAAACTCACCACCAGATTGCATATTCACTTCAGGGATTTGAAAAAGAAGAACTCAAAGAAAGAACGAACAAAGGAGAAGGTGAGAAATTGCGAAAGCCTGAAAGATAGCAGATCCAACAGAGAGAGATCGGGAACACTAAGAATATCGCAAAAAACTGAAGAAGGAAAAAAAGGGGTAAACAAAGTTTAAATAAGAAGAAACAAGACCGGCGCAGCCGGTAAAAGGTAGAAGGAGGGGCATCTCAACATCATTAAAAGCCACGGGTGTCGGCCAAAGAAGTTAAAATACCGGACACGTGTCGAAAGGAAGAAAAATCTAAAACAGTTTCCTTCTCCGAACCTCTTCAATCTTCGGACAAGAAAAGAGGCAAACTGTAGGGGGTAAAAACCCCTCGGAACACGTGTCTCGCATCCGGGAAGTCTAATCACTCCGAAAGGATCAGCAACGAGATCTCGGACCAGACCAAAGAAGGAGGAGGTCGCACACTAGCAAACTAAAGACTCGGAAGGAAAGGATTCGGACTATGTCGAAGGACCGAAGCCCCAGACTCAACCTCGGAGCACCAGCGAATAAACCGCCTTACTCGACAAGGACTGACACCACCACGATTGAGTCCTTTGTCTTTATTAGCTGTAAACCACCCAAGCTCGGCCTATATAAGGCGAGCTTGGAAAACTTTGTAGGGGTTGGATTCTTTTTGGGTTGAACCTAAGCGGCAAGAGTGAGATTAGGTCTGTATCTCCTCTGGTTCCTTAGGGTTATATTCATGTAATCGAAACACTGAAATACATATAAATCTTTATATATCAGCCTTTGCAGTCATATGTTTAGTTTTTTAATTATTATTCCGATTACCTTCGGTATTGTTCTTGAGGTCCTCGCACCATTGAATCTCAACCTAAGTAACTGTATGTAAGAGTAGATCTGATGGATATGGTATCACTAATACCTATGCAGATTTTCTACCCTTACAAGCCTACAGAGACTCCAAAGGAGATAGAGAAATAGAGAAGCTATGGTATCAGAATGGTTTCATCTATTATGTGTGCCCTCCATTATTTGTTGTTCCTCTATTATCTGTTTCCTTCCTCAGGGAAGTAATCTTACATTTATAAGGATCACTGGAGACAGACCCCCAGTGATTTGTGCTACTGAGCTGGTTACATGTCCTTACAACTATGGCGGTTATACTTGGACTTTTCCAGCGGGGCTGCGGGGTGCGTAGGACCATTCATCCTAGGCTTACATGGATACTCCGCGGAAGGGGCCCGCTGGTCCAACTATGGCTTATATCTTCTAGTGGTGCGGTCTAAGGTGTTGCGCTGGTCTCTAGGGTACATATGAAATATGGCACCCCCAAATATATTTTTTATCTTCTTATATCTTATGTATTTCTTGACAGGTTACTTGTGCTGATTTATATATATTGTGTAACTTGTCGAAATGCTGACCCTTATGAATGCGATCATTCATATATGTTGAATCGAGTTTCTCGGAACTTGAGCATTTATCTCAAATACCCAGATATTTTCGAGACCCTTTGTCAATTCTTTTTGAGGTGCTTGGTCTTTGACAATAAGCAGTGTCATATGGGGAGAAAAATGCATGTGCGTATATTGAAAAATGAATGAAAGCATTAACTAAGGGCAGGGACGGACTTACATTGGGTCTAGAGGGGACAGCAGTCCCCACTAGAATTTTCTAAATTACAATTTTAGGCTTCGAAAATCTAATTAATCACAAATTTGTCCCCCTTTAATACCAAATATTATCTAAACTGCCTTCAATTGTATAAGTTTTACCCGTAATATGCTCGCATTGTATAAAACTCTATTAACTAAAACTTCTTACAACTTATTTGGGATCTTGGTGACGCTATTTGAAGCCAAAAACGAAAAATTAAACGCCTAAAAAATTTTTGCGGCCTTCGGCCGCATATGTTTCAGCAATAGTATACATATTTGTCCCCCCGACCAATAATTCCTGGCTCCGTCCCTGACTGAGGGGGAGTAACATTAATGGTTACTGCCTGTATACTTTCGCGTTGTGCTACCGTTGATAACAATACGTCGGACCTGATAGACATCCGAACTTACATTCAGGGAGTGTAAGTGTATTCGTTATCGTTTGATTTTTCAATAGTACATATCTTGTTTGCAGACTGACATATTTTGCAGGTACTATTGGTGTGTTGTCAAGCTAAGTAGAAGAACTCGAAGTGTAGAACTTAGGTTTCCAATTTCTCGTTCATCTATGTAAAGAGTTTTTGTCACTAAAATTGACAAATGGGGAGATTGTTAGAGCATGGCTTGGCTAACCTCACTAAGTGTTGGTATGTCAAGCTTAGTTTTCAAATTTAGTGATCAAAACTCGACCGCTTGCAACACACATTAGATAAAGACTTCATTAAGTTAGCTTTAGGTTGTGGAAGATTTTGGTATGAGTTAGAATGACTGCATGAAGAGTCGAAGAAGATTGAAGAGCAGACGAAGACATCCAACTTCGCATTCAAGAAGTTAGTGAATCTAAATAACGTGATTCCTTTATCTTTTACACTTGTGCTACAAAATACAAAAGCATAACTTAATGCTTGAACTTTACGTTATGACTTGATCACTTGTGATAGTGTGTCTTAAGATATAACTCCACCTTATCACTTGCAGTATTTTTGTTGTAGTTATGACATTATATGTTGCTTAGAGCTTTCTTTTCTTCTCCGTCTCTAAGTGATATAAGGTTTTTCATTAAACATGCGAGTTGGATAATAGCAGTTGTGATATTGTCTCTGTAGTATTATGAGATTTAATCAATCACAGTATTGTGTCTCGATTTACCTTGTATGACTCTGTCGGATTGATTAGTACGTACTTGTGTGTGCTAAATGTAATCGAGATTGTGACTCACACTTATGTTGTGTAGACTCCATATACTGTTGTTCTGAGTTCGAATACTATATCATGGTTTGGCTTTGACTACTGAAGTTCTGAATCATTTATTTGATTCTCTACATATGAACATCTAGAATGTCATATCACACTTTTAGATTTCGAAACCATATTCATGTTATCTCAACTAATGGACTTTCAGAGTTCGAAACCTCAATGTAGGTTTGGTAAAACTAACTTTGATTTCGAAACCTTAATCTGGGTTTTGTATCCATAAACTATTGGGTCTGAAACTTAAATCTAAGTTGTGACCAATGAGAAAAATTCATTCGAAACTATGTTTGCTGGCTAACAATGACTTGAGAACCGAGACCAATGAGTCTTGACCATGTGAGTTCTAAAAGGTCTATAATAAAGACTCTGGGGTATCCTAAAGGTTTACGTGAACCAGGAAATATAGCCTGTGCGTCAAGGACAAAAAGGTGTGATGTTGAAACGTCTCTTGACCACATGGACTCTCAAGTTCGACACCAAACATTTGTTCAGAAATAATACGAGTTTCTTGTTTCGAAACCTTAACCAAGGTTTTGTTAAAACAAAACCTAAAGTTCGAAATCTTAATTTGATTTCGCTATATGGAATCTAGATTTGGGAACCTTAATTCGGTTTCAGTCATATATGAACTTTAGGATCCGAACCTTAATTTGGTTTCTGCCAAACAAGATGTAGATTTCGAACCTAATATTGGTTATCTCAGAATGCGTATAGAAGTTCAAACTCTATCATTTTGATTTGTGCTTCAACGAATTAATGAGTTTGATATTCTTTGAAGTTTAAATTTGTTCATCTTCAATGTACAACTAAGTTGGTTTGAGTCATCATCATAAATATGGTTCGTCGCTCTAGTTAGTTGGCACATGATTTCTGATCAATACTGTGCGTGATTAGATCTTCGTATGGATATACTACTTGATCAAATATTCAATTGGTTATTCTTTTGATATTTGATTTTAATTCTTGGATATCATTAACGTGACTATCTATATTGGAATCGAGAATTCATGAGGATCAACATTTTGCTATTACTCGGAGAATCATACACGGCACTTTCAATGATATATCTTTATTGTATGATTCGGAATGTCCTTGAACCTACGTGTTCCCTTAAGCTTGACACACAAGGCTTGTCCATGTCTGCGATGATACGTTTATGCGGAACATTAGCCACATTGGACCGGATCCCACTTCCACCTAGGATTGTTCTGGCCCGTCCAGCAAATCCTAGGAAGTAATTTCGACATTATCAAAGCCGATGAAGATATTTGGAAGTTACTAATACCATATGATGATTTTCGAAACTAAGGACACGTTTTTCGAAATGAGCTCTATCCCAGGGAGCATATTTGGTAAGCACTATATTTCGAATTAATGAAATATTCAAATATATATTATTGAGTATTATTGGTCAAACATTTAATGGAAGATCTTTTCTCATCAATGTAAAATGCTAAAGTATTAGTTCTAATTAAATGATATGAGTCTATGTGAGGAATTTCAGAATTGATATGGAATGTGCTTTAATTGTATTTCCAAAATTAAGTTAGTCTCTTTTCAAAGCTAAGCCTTAGTCATTATAAATATGACTGCTATCTCTCCTGAAAGCTTTGTCCCTCTACCAAGTTTCATTCTTCGGAAAATTAACTTGTGTTTATTCAATTTTCCTTCAGTTACCTTTAAGCTTTTGCTTTCGATCTGGATTAGTGCAATCCTTATCCTAGGGATCGAGAAGCCTAGAAGTACCTCTTCAGGGAAACTAGTTTATGTTTACTAGTCTTCTTTGTATTGTACTTGTGTTCTGTTCTATCACGTCTATCAAACCTTGCAATCTTGTTTATTTTATGGTTCTTCTCTTCTGCAATAAGGCCACTCAAGATCGTTGTGATTAGAACATACTCTTTATCTATTAACCTGGATTTGCCAGCAAGCCGCTTCGGTTTGTGTGCCTAAACTATATATATTGAGTGGAATCAAGATTGCTGTTATTAGATTTGTTCTTTGCAGGTACATCGTTTTTCAAGGTTATATCATATCGTACTTGCTACTGTTTGAGCATTGCTCGGTTGAACCCACTGATATTGCCATCTCAAGTCAGTTGTCAAGTTTATGAGACAAAAACACAATCCTTGATAAGTTTACTCTACAACCTCGGACTATGATATTTTTAGGTAATCGAGACGAAGACTGCTGAAGACGAAGACCAGAGCTTACTACTTGATAAATCATAACGTCCTCGCTAAAGGTTAGAAAGGTTTTTCCTTTCCGTATCGTATTTACCATTTCTATCATATCAATAGTCTATGATGTTGTTTATATGTTCTGAAGGTATTCTAGGATTCTTCACCTTTGCATTTGTCACATCCGTGATATTATGTATAGGTAGAGTATGTTGAATTGTCTCTTGAAATGACCTCAACGGTGAACGCGTACATGTGTTGTTGGCGACTTAATTCTTAAGAGTATTCAAACTGGACTAAGTCCCGGGGTTTTTCTACGAGTGTGTACTTTACTTTATTTCCGCGTTATGTTTGACTTGTAAGTTATAATTAAAGTAGCGTACTTGGTAATTGACATAGTCTTTCGGAATCTTGTATTGACTCTGTTGTGTGAATTAATCAGTTACGAAAGGGATCTTGTTCTTGAGTTCTTGATTACACGAACCTTTCAAGGTTTGACTAATAGGTGGACTAAAATAAAATATTGATGGTGTACTTGGTACCCTCGTCTTTTCAACCCGCAATACAAAACAATCTAAAATAACGATCTTGATTCCACTCGATATTTATTAGGTTGGCACACAAACCGAAAACGGCTTGCTTACAAATTCAGGTCAATTGATAAAGAGATGTTCTTATCACTACGATTTTAAGTGGCCTTATATCAAAAGAGAATGGCCTTAGAATAAACAAGATCGTAAGACAAACGTGATAGAACAAACACAAGTACAATACAAAGAAAACTAATAAACATAAACTAGTTTCCCTTGTAGAGGTACTCCTAGACTTCTCGATCCCTATAAAAGACTTTTCACACTAATCCAGACGGGGAACAAAAGTTCTAGCGTACTGAAAGAAATAGCGGGTATCGCAAGTTTACTTTTCCGAGGAATGAAAGAGGGACAAAACTTAAAGGAGTGATACGGAAAGGCTTAACTTTGAAATGAGACAAAGTAATTTATGAAATTCTTTTAAGCACATTTATTTTAATTCCGAAATTCCTCATATAGATTCATTCCATTTAATGAAATCTAATACTTTAGCATTTTTACATTTAACACAAGATATTTCATTAAACGTTATTAGCCAAAATCATTCAAAGCAAATATTACTCATAAGATATATTTGGATATTTTATTAATTTTGAAATATGCTTACCAAATATACTCCCTAGGATAAAGTTCATTTCGAATATGTGTCCTTAGATTCGAAACTCATCTTAAGGTATTATTACTTCCAAATGTCGACATCAGCTTTGATAATATCAACACCACTTCCCAAGGATTAACTAGACGGGCTAGATCTATATCTTACGTGGAAATGGGATCAGGTCCAAATGACTCATGTTAGAACAACGAATTCAGGAGATGGACCAAGCCTTTTGTATTAATCTTAAGTGAACACGTAGGTTCAAGGACATTTCGAATCATACAATAAAAGATATACCATTGAAAGTACAGTGTATGATTCTCCGACCAATAATAATGTTGTACAAGATGAATTCTGAATCCAATGTAGATGATCACGTTAATGATATTCGAGGATTCATATCAAACACCAGTAGATACTCGATTGGGTGTTTGAAAATGTATAAATAGATACGAAGATCACAACATTGATAGTGGTGATTAGAAATCATGTGTCTACAAGCAAGAGCGAGACCCGAACCATATTTCTAATGATGACTCAACCAGACTTAAGACGCATATTGAAGTTGAACTAGCCAGATTTCAAACTGAGAATATCAAACTCTTTAATTTGTTGAAGCACAAATCCAAAGGTAGAGTTTGAACTTCGATATACGTTTTCTGGGACAACCTTATTTAGGTTTCGAACTTTACATCTTCTTTAGCAAAAACCCAAATGCTAGGTTTCAGATTCTAAAGAACATATGAGCTAAAGTATGGTTTCCAAATCTAGATTTCACATAGCGAAACCAATTCTTGATTTCGAACTTTAGATTTCTTGTTCAACAAAACCAGATTTGGGTTCGATACAAATAACTCATATTTAGTTCGTTATAAATGTTTGATGTCGAACTTGAGAGTCCATGTGGTCCAAATACGTTTTAGTATCACACCTTTTTGTCTTAGACGCATATGAATGTTATCCAGTATAATAAACCAGTCACTTAGTACTCACATGGTCAAGACCCATTTTGGTCTCGATTCTCAAGTCACGGTTAACCACACAAACATACTTTCGAACTCAAGTTTTCTTTTGGTTAAAACCTAGATTTAGGTTTCGAGCGCTTATTAGCTTATGGACCAAAACTAGATTATGGTTTTGAAACTTATAGTATGTTTTAGCAAAACCAACATTGTGGTTTCGAACTCTGAAGTCCATAAGAAAGAAAACCAGGAATATGATTTCAAAATCTAAAAGTAATATGGCATATCTAGATCTCATATGTCCAAAATCAAATGTACGATTTCGAACTCTAGAATACAGAGCCAAATAAAGATATAGCTTTCGAACTCAAAAAAACAGTACATCGAGTCAACACAACAAATGTGTGAGTCACGATCTCGATTACTTTAGTATGTACAAATTGAAAAAGCAGGGGTACCGAAATACTACCAACTTTTCGCTTGGGCTCGTGAGACTTATGGTCAGATCTGGACGATCTCAAAAATCAATATGCAGATCTGTTTAACCTGAGTTTGGATCACAAATGAGCAGTCCGACGCAATACAAGCTCTTGGTAAATATGTTGGATGGACTGGGGACAATGATCAGGTTAACAATAACGTACTTCTTGTGTTTGCTTTAATTATATAATCAGAGAATATAATACGGAAAGTAAAGCACACAAGACACCAGAGATTTTTTTAACGAGGAAACTAGGACCTGTAGAAAAACCTCGGGACCTCGTCCAGATTGAACACCGCACAATACCAACTATCTACAAACACTAGCCTACTATATGACTTCGGTCTGGGATGTAGCAGAGACCAATTCTACCCTCCAAGAGAACTGGCTACTGTCGCACTCCTTGCGTCTCTAGATCCCCCACAAATCGTCACGCACTTGATTCCCCTAGCGTCCTTTACAGGCCTAAGATTTGCTTTAACCGCTGTTAAAGGCTTGTGTCAATAATTCCGGCTTTACAACCTCAATTATCAACTGTATGTTTTTGGAAAAGAGTATATGATTCCGAGTTTGTGAAAACCCTAAAGATCATACAATCAAAATTTTCTTGATCATGAGGAAAAGCTTAACTTTTGTAATATACATAACTATGCATCACTACCGAGGTAATGGAAAGAGTTATGTGTTGCAATAAGATTGAGGTAGACAAATCAAGTATTGCAAACATCATTAATAATCATCTAAAAAGAACTTTTATTAATGAAATAAAGTAGTAGATGCTGAAAAAATCTAAAAAGCATGAAAAGGCAAACTAAGAACAAGTTCTCACAAGGAATCAACTAATCTATTTGAAAGAAGTCATGACGAAGTTATTGATTCCTCAATGTCTCGTTCTTCATTCATAGGCATAGGAATATCCAGATCGAATTCCTTAGGCTCATTTACCGAGGCCTTATGCACTCCTTTCATAAGCTCTTCTTGTTGTTTCACAAGAGCTTGTTGAACAGCCAGCGTTTTTAGAAACACTTCCCCAAGAGATCTTACTTCTCTTTTTGTTTCTCTGCATTCTTTGAGAATGGATGCAATCCTTTGATTCTTCTGCGAAGGTTTTTCATCCTTGTCAGATTTAGACTTCTTCTTCTTCTTCTTGAACCAGGGTTTCTTTCCTTTGCTTTTGGCTGCTTTCAAAGGAACATCTGGTTTCATGGTATCCTTGTCAATTGACATAGGATCCTTGCTTGGAGAAGTATTAGCAAGGGGTTTTACCATATTGAAAAGTTTAGAATGAAATAAGAATTGACTCCTGATTTCTTTATAAACAATTCTTCCAAGAATTCTCGAAGAGATAAGGATTCTCACAACTACCAGATACAATATAGATTTACCCTAATATCGTACGGAGAAAGCGGAACGGTTCAGGAACCGTTGTACACGTGTATTTTGTTCTTTCGTTGACGTGTCTCACTTTCAGAGATACCCAGTAACAATTTTAACCTTTTGTTTAGACAATTTGACCATTGATGATCATAAGTTCCATGGAGCTTCGCTCAACATTACACTTTTGTCCAGTGACAGTGAAAAAGGTGTTAATTGAGGGTCATCAATTACTTACACACAGATACAGAATGAAAATGACTCTAAGACATTTGCCCGACCACACTATGACATCTCATTCCAAGGGGCAATGAATGAGATGCCAACCCTTCTTGCAATTAGTGCGAGGAAAGTAGAGCATGATTATGATCTGGGTGTGGTTCTGAATCTTTTTTCTGAACTAAGTTTGTCGTTCTTAGTTCTGACTCTTTTGAATTTTCCAACTCCTTGCGTTGCCCTTAAGGAGATTGATTGTTTTCGATCTTTACTCGCCTCCATGTCATTGGCAGCTTCAAAGATTCGAATCACATTCATGAGTCTAGCAGCTTTCTTTTGTAGTCGCTTAGCATACTTGACTTTACGTCTGTATACATGACACTGCTTATAATCACGTCCTTTATTGTCACAATAGTTGCATTTAACAAGACGTTGCTTGTGCTTAACAAGAATGATTGTTTTTTGCAGAATGTGTCACTTGGAGTTGTGTCCATGGGGATGGGACATGTTTCGAGTTCAGATTTGGAATCACCCGCATTATCAGAATTGACACACTCTGCAATGAATGCAGTTTCACTTTCTTCATCATCTGAGTTATAAGTATCAGATGAATCATCAAGTGTAGCAGCAAAGGCTTTCCCTCCGGTATATTTCCTCAGATTGGGACATTCTTCAGCCTAGTGGCCAAATCCTTTGCATTTATAGCATTGTGGCATATCATCATCATCTCCCCTTTTGTTCCCTTCTTTATGAGGGACTCTATCATGAGGCTTAGGAGGTGATGGAGGGGCTTTCTCAATGAATCGTTTACCTCTCTTCCTTAGAAGATCTCTAAACTGTCGAGTGATCAAAGGTAACTCTTCCTCAGATTCATCCCCACTATGATTGCCGAATTTGGTGTTCGAAGTACACTCTTCGCTTACAAGTTTTCTTGTTTTTCCAGTAGCTCTAAAACCAATGTTTTTAGGGTTACTTTGCTCATGATCGAAGATTTTTAGCTTGGCAACAAGGTCACTTCTTGTTATATCTAAGTCGTGTACTTCCTGGATGGCATGTTTCTTTGATTCATACCTTGAGGGTAATGACCTCAGAATTTCACAAACAATGTCTCTTTCCGGTATAGATTTACCTAAAGTGTGACAGGCATTTACTATCTCAGACAATTTGTGGTTAAATTCCTCAAAGGTATCGTTCTCAAGCATTCGAAGGTTCTCCCAGTCAGACATGAGGTTTTGAAGTCTAGATTCTTTTTCTGCTGATTTCCCTTCGAACACGATCCAAAATCTAATCCACGCCTCTTGCGAGGTTGCACATGTGACCACGTGATGGAAAAGATCAGGTGTTACTGCATGGATGATAGCGTTAATCCCATCATAGTTTTGCTTAGCGGGGAGAGTTTCCACGTCATCGTAGTACACTATATCTTTGGGGACAGATACTTCACCAACTAAGTTAGTAAGTGGTGTATATCCCTTTTCGACATAAACCCAGGTTTTGAAATCCCGGGCTTGCAAAAACGATCTCATTGCAGTCTTCCACCATAGGTAGTTTGTGCCATCAAACTTTGGTGGTACGTTACAAGCTCTAACGCTTTGGTCCATAGCTCACAAGCCGCGATAAACACAGACAGTTACGTCTTTTATGTGTTCACCGACTCTGATACCAATTGAAAAAGCAGGGGTACGGAAATACAACCAACTTTTCGTTTGGGCTCGTGAGACTTATGGTCAGATCTGGACGATCTCAAAAATCAATATCCAAATCTGTAACCTGAGTTTGGATCTCAAGGATCAGTCCGACACAAGACAAGGTCTTGGTAAATCCAATGGATGGATTGGGGACAACGATCTGGTTATTAATAACGTACTTCTTGTGTGCTTTCATTATATAATCAGAGAATATAATGCGGAAAGTAAAGCACACAAGACACAGGAGATTTTTTTAACGAGGAAACTACAACTGTAGAAAAACCTCGGGACCTCGTCCAGATAGAACACCGCACAGTACAAACTGTCTACAAACACTAGCCTATTATAAGACTTCTGAGATGTAGCATAGACCAATTCCAACCCTCCAAGTGAACTGGATACTGTCGCACTCCTTACGTCTCTAGATCCCCCCACAGATCGTCACACACTTGATTCCCCTATCAATAATTCCGTCTTTGCAACCTCAATTATCAACTGTATGTTTGAACTTTCCTCTATCATTTTGACATACACAAAGTGACTTCCTTCGGATTTCTCCAGGTCATACGGAAATCTACTTACAAGCGGTGGCTGACAAGTAAACCGAGTAAACTATGCCCAACCTGTCTCTACCTCAGTTGTAAACGAAGAATCACTTAATAAACTTATACAACTGAAGCTAACTAGGTCTTACAACACCGGGTGCAGCCGTGCGTTGCTTCCTTTCAACCCTGTGTGTAACGTATCAGTTCTTGAATGGTCTTATATCAAAAGAGAAGGACCGTAGAATAGACAAAAATGTGATCACGTTACCAAGGTTACAAGTTACTCCGATTTCAACCACTAAGGTATCAATCTCCTACCTGTGAACTCTCAAGATAAGTCTTTATAGTCGTTAGGAAATTCCCCACAGAGGAACTGCTACCTAATAGAGGATGACTATGCCACAACAAGCATTCACCGAAGTGAAAAGAGTTTACGATCAATTCCACAGAGAATTCTCATGTATGCTTGATGCTTGTGGTTTTCGTTCTAGAAACCTCTATTTATAGCACTCAATAAGATAGGTTGCTTAGGAATAAAACAACTAGTTACTTGTTCCACAAGTTCAGTAAGTGCCTGTGTAAAACGAACCCGTTACTTAACTTGCACACAAAGAA
>JAJJMA010017759.1:5867-40280 GCA_023529015.1 Papaver nudicaule | reverse complement strand
GTTAATTTCTTCTATCCTAGGGTATGGAGATTTTTGGTAGTATTGTCGTGTCCCCAGAAGAAATTCCTAGTAATTCGGTCTATTTTGCTATGCACATGCATAGGTAGAAGGTGTGTTTGCATGACATGATTTGTGGTGGGAGTTAAGGAGTGTTTTATGAGTACTAACCTCCCAGCCGGTGTGAGGCATTTTGCTTGCCATCCTTTGGCTTTTCTTGTCAACCTTTCCAAAATAGGGGTGTAGATGTGTGACGAAGATCTTCCATGTTTGAAGTGCACACCCAGATATAGTGGTGGAACCGATGATAATGGCATGTTGAAGGTTTGGTGAAGTGCTTGCACCATCTGTTGATCAATTTTTGGATGATGAATAATAACCGATTTGTCTTTATTGATCAGTTGTCCCGCCGAGTTGGCATAGGCTGTCAGAGTTTGTTGAAGATTATGACAGCTTCTTTGCGATGCTTTGCAAGTAATGAGGAGATCGTCAGCGTACATCAAGTGAAGAATCGACAACGCTTTCTGTGATATCCATAACCCCTTGATATTCCCGTTTCTTTCTTGTCTTGCAAGATTTGTCGAGAGGATTTCTACACATATTATGAATATATATGGTGATATTGGATCACCTTGTCGAATTCCTCTTGTACGAGTAGAAAATCTGCATAGGTTCTCAAGGTACCACATCCATCAGATCTACTCATACATACAGTTACTTAAACAAGATTATTCAGTGGTGCGATGACCAAAAGAACAATACCGAAGATACACAGAAGATGATAATCAAAGACAAAATGTATAAAGATGTATATTAATTTCAGTGTTGTTGCTACATGGATTGTAACCCTAAGGAGCCAGAGGAGATACAGACCTAATCCCACTCTTGCCGCTTAGGTTTTTACCCAAAAGAATCCAACCCCTACAATGTTCTCCAAGCTCGCCTTATATAGGCCGAGCTTGGGTGGTTTACAGCTAATAAGACAAGAGACTCAATCGTGGTGGTGTCAGTCCTTGTCGAGTAAGGCGGTTCCTTCGGTGGTGCTCCGAAGATGGTTCTGGGGCTTCGGTCTCATGGCATCGTCCGAATCCCTTTCTTACGAGTCTTCACTCGTCGTTCTTGGCTTCGTTCCTCTTCAGTTTAATCCGAGGCTTCGCTGCTGATTCCTTCAGAGTGGTTTTGCTTCTCGGATGTATGACACGTGTTCCGAGGGGTTTTACCCTCCATACCTCTGTTTGGTGATATATATCCATGAGGTGTGCCATTTACATTAATGGAATATGTCGCCGACGTAACACACTTCATAACATACTTGATAAACTCTTCAGGAAATCCCAAAGCGCACAAGGCGGCCTTCAAATAAATCCTCAATCAAGGTTGTCATAAGCCTTTCGAACATCTAACTTCAACGCAATCTTAGGATCCTTAGTTAGTGTAGATGACCTTATGAAGTGGAACAATTCCTCCGCAATTGTTATGTTATCGTGAATGGATCGTTGAGGGACAAATGCGCTTTGGTATGGACTGATCACAAACGGTAGGAGAGGCCGTAACCTATTGACGAGAATTTTGGTGATCACTTTATAGGCTACATTGCAGAGACCAATAGGTCTAAATTGGGACGAAGTGGAGGGGTGATCGACTTTGGGGAAAGGGTGATGTTAGTGTGGTTCGCCAACGGGTGTAGGTTATTGGCGGTAAAGAAAGATTTGACCATAGCAATCAGTTGTGGTTGCGTAAGATTCCAAAAAACCTTGAAGAACTTACTGGTGTATCAATCCGTGCTTGGCTCGTTTCGAACCAATATAGAAGAGAGTCGTTTTGATTTCTTCATCAGTGACTTCCTGAACGAGAGTGTTTGCTTGTCGATTTGTAATTCTGGGGTTGACATCCATGAATAGATTTTCATCTATTGTTGTGGCTGGTGCTGTGTACTGATCTGTGAATAAATCTATCAACATCTGAGGAATTTTTGCTTTATCCGTCACCCAAGTGCCATTGGAATCCTTAAGTTGGCTAATTGTATTTATTCCTCGATGTATTGTCGCCTTAGTATGGAAAAAGGTGGTGTTGTTATCACTGGATGTTAACCATTGTATCCTAGATCTTTGCCTCCAATATGCAGCGTGACATTGGAGCAGAGTCTGATGATCATGCCTGTGTTCTCGCTCCTTATCCACCAAATATTGTAATGCCTCTCCAACTTGGTTTGCGCATTGGTGTTGGGCATAAGGTATCCTTGCCGTTGAATCTTTAATCATAGTTGGTAGGTGCCCAAACGTTGATTTATTCCATTGTGTCAAGGCTTGGGCTGTGGTGATTAATGTTATCTGCAGATCCACATCAGGTTCCGGGTCAGCCTGCCAATCCCATGCTTCTTCGACCACCTGATTGATTTGTGGATGCGATAGCCATAAGTGTTCAAATTTATAGCTCTTTGTTCCTTGCCAATTTAAATCTTTTATTCTCAGAACCAATGGCGCATGATCAGATTCAATGCGTGGTAGATGTGTTAGAGCATGGCTCGGTCAACCTCACTAAGTGTTGGTATGTCAAGCTTAGTTGTCAAATTTAGTTATCAAAACTCGACCGCTAAACAACACACAATTAGGTGAAGTCATGTGAGAGTTAGCTTTAGGTTGTGGAAGATTTTGGTAGGATTTATAATCACTGGTTGAAGAGTTGAAGAAAGACTGAAGATCAAACGAAGACATCCAGCTTCATCATTTAACAGGTTAGTGAATCTAAATAACGCGATTCCATTATCTTTTACACTTGTGCTACAAAAGACATAAACATAACTCTCAGCTTGAGCTTTACGTTATGACTTGATCACTCCGCTTTACCACTTGTGGTATTCGTGTTGTAGTTATGACGTTCCAATATTGCTCAGAGCTTTCTTTTCTTCTACGTCTCTAAGTTAATATAAAGGTTTTTCCTGAACCTTTTCGAGTTGGATATAAAAATGTGATGTTATCTCGGTAGTACTACGAGATTTGATCCATCAAAGTATTGTGTCTCTTCTTACCTAGTCTGGCTCTGTCGGATTGATTGCATATATTTACATGAGCCAATGTAAGAGAGATCGTGACTCACACTTATGTTGTGTAGACTCGAAATACTGCTGTTTTTGAGATTCGAATACGACGTCTTGGTTTGGCTTTGAACTCTGAAGTTCTGAATCATTCATTTGATTCTGTATATGAACATCTTGTATGTCATATCTCACTTCTAGATTCCGAAACCATATTTTTGTATCTCAACTATGAATTTTCAATGTTTGAAACCTCAATGTAGGTTTTGGTAAAACTAAACGTTGATTTCGAAACCATAATCTGGTTTTCGCATTCATAAGCTATTGGTCCGAAACTTAAATATTGTGACCAATGAGATATAACAGATTCGTAACTATGTTTGTGTGGCTGACAGTGACTTGAGAATCGAGGCCAATGTGTCTTGACCATTTGAGTTCTAAAAGGTCGAAAAGACCCTGGGGTTTCCTAAAGGTTTATGTGAACCGGGAAATATATTCATGTGCGTCGAGGCTAAAAAGGTGTGATGCTGAAACGGTTCTCGACCACATGGACTCTCAAGTTCGACACCAAACATTTGTGAAGAATTTAATATATGTTTCTTGTTTCGAAACCTTAACCAAGGTTTTGTTAAACAGAATCTAGATTTCGAAACCAAGCTTTAGGTTTTGCTATGTGGAAACTTGATTTGGGAACCTTAATTTGGTTCTGGTCTTATAATGAACTTTAGATTCCGAAACCTTAATTTGGTGTTTGCCAAAACATATATACGTTTCGAAACCTTAATATGGTTGACTCAGAATGCGTATCCGAAGTTCAAACTTGATCTTTTTGATTTGTGCTTCAACGAATTAATGAGTTTGATATTCTCGGTTTGAAGTTTGAATTCGTTCATCTTCAATGTACAACTAAGTGGGATTGAGTCATCATCTGAAATATGGTTAGTCGCTCTGGTTAGTAGACACATGATTTCGGATCAATACTGTACGTGATTAAATCTTCGCATGATTTACTACTCGATCAAATATTCATTTGATTATTCATTTGATGTTTTGATTTAAATTCTTGGATATCATTAACGTGACATCTATATTGGAATCAAGAATTCAGGAGATTTAACATTTTTCTAGTTACTCGTGGAATCTCGCACCGTACTTCCAATGGTATATCTATTTGTGTGATTCGGAATGTCTGAACCTACGTGTTCACTTAAGCTTAACACACAAGGATTTGTCCACGTTTGTTATGATACGTTTATGCGGAACGTTGAACCACGTTGGACCAAATTCCATTTCAACCTAGGTTCGTCTGGTTAGCCCAGCAATACCAAGGAAGTAATGTCGACATTATTAAAGCTGGTGACGACATTTGGAAGTAATAATATCTAAGGAGATTTTCGAAACTAAGGACACGCTTTCGAATTGAGATCTTTCCCAGGGATCATATTTGGTAAGCACCATATTTCGAATTAAAATAAATATCCAAATATACCTTAAGATATTATTTGCTTAGATTGCTCTTGGCTAACCATGTTTCGAAAATATATTTTCTTTATGGAATATATTTTTCTTAAATGTAAAATGTTAGAGTATTAGTTCTCATTAAATGCTATGAGACTAAATGGGGAATTTCGGAATTAAATATGTGAATGTGCTTTGTGGAATTTCCGAAATTAAGTTTGCCTCATTTCAAAGCTAAAGCCTTAGTCAATATAAATAGGAGTGGTATCTCTCCTGAAAGCTTTATCCCTCTGGCCAAGCTCTTCTTCTGAATTGTAAGCTTGTGTTTGTCACTCTTGTTTTCAGTTACCTTTGAGCTTTTGCTCGCGGTCTAGAATTGCGTGAAAGTCTTCTCTTGGGATCGAGAAGCCTAGAAGTACCTCTTACGGGAAACTAGTTTATGTTTACTAGTCTTTTTTGCATTGTACTTGTGTTCTGTTCTATCACGTCTATCAAACCTAACGATCTTGTTTATAAAGTCCTTCTCTTCTTATATAAGGCCACTCAAGATCGTTGTGATTAGAACATACTCTTTATCTATTAACCTGGATTTGTCAGAAAGCCGCTTTCGGTTTATGTGCCTAAACTATAGATATTGAGTGGAGTCAAGATCGCTGTTATTGGATTTGTTCTTTGCAGGTACATCGTTCTTCACGGTCATATCATATCGTACTTGCTACAACTATCTGCTTGATTCCAACTGGGACGACAAGGTTGCTCTTTCGGGAGTTTAGGTTTTGAAACCTTGATCGATATCTCGAGGTGTTTATTGCGTAAGTAAACTTAATAAACTCGCTCTTGGTGTGAAAAGACTTCGGTGAAATATATGTTAGTTACCAAGGATATCATCTAGCGATTTGACATGCCGCTATTTGGTTGTTGTCCATAAGGTTGTAATCTTCCGATTGGAGGTCGGGTAGCGATAGTCCTCACGACGGGCTGTGAGGCAACTCTTGCGTAAGACAGTAACGGGCGTCTGCTTGCGTAGGGGAGTACATGTGCGTGACCACCTTGTTGTGGTTGGAGGCGTTGGAATACTGAGGGGAAATCTTTGTGACTAATAGTCGTATTAGGGTCATATTGTCTGCACCAGCTAGTCCGAAGTCTGAGAGTTGGTGTATTGGCGGCTTAATTCTTAAGAGTATTCAAAACTGGACTAGGTCCCGGGGTTTTTCCACGAGTTTGTATTTTTCTCGTTAACAAAATCTTGTGTGTACTTTACTTTACTTCCGCATTATATTTGTGTCATCTTAGATAATTAAAGTATCGTACTTGGTTGGTTGACATAGTCTTTCGGATTCTTGTATTGACTCCCTTGTGTGAATCAATCAGATCTGAAGGAGATCTTGTTCTTGAGTTCTTGATTACAGGAACCGGTCAAGGTTTGACTTATAAGTGGACTAAAATAAAAGATTGGTGGTGTACTCGGTACCCTCGTCTTTTCAAGATGTGTAATGCGGATGTTAACCATTGTATCCTGGATCTTTGCCTCCAATATGTAGCGTGACATTGGAGCAGAGTCTGATGATCATGCCTGAGTTCTCGCTCATTATCCACCAAATATTGTAATGCCTCTCCAACTTGGTTTGCATATTGGTGCTGGGCATGTTGTATCCTTGTTGTTGAATCTTTAATCATAGTTGGTAGGTGTGAATGGGGTAAGATACAACTCCGATCCGAGTCACATAGGTAGCGACTCTCTTTCTCTCCCTTTCTATCTCCTCTCAAGGAAATGATCCCAACTTCCAAATTAGCCTCTCTAATGGTCTCATTAGGGTCTTATTTACATAATTCTCCTTTTAATCCTTGGTTGCCATGTGTCCCCTTAATCACCTATTCACAAAATTGCCATTCCTTATCTTCTAGATCTCTTTGATCCTTTAGCCCAATCCATTTCCCCTTCTTCAAATGGGCCTCAATAGGTATATCCTAGACCCATTATACCTTATTGGACTTTGGGCATCCACATTAGTCCCATGACGGCTTGGGCAGGCAAGCGTGCCGGATCAGCCGTGGCCCAAGGATACCCAAGTCCCCAAGTGACCTAACTGCTACCCCTTATCCTCCCCGATCGTGGCTTACGTGGCGGCACATGTCCTATCCATCAAGTAATTTCATGGCACAGGTGGCGAGCGGTTACACTTTTCATCTTCCCTTTTCCTTATATAAATAATCCCATAACCTTTCTCTCCTCAGTCAATTTTCTTTTCCTCTTTTCACTACTCATGGGTGACCGCGAGCTCTTACCAGATGATCAACTTGTTTCTGAATCGTGAAGATGATATTGATCTAGGAAACGCGAAAGATCAGGGAGGCGCTGAAAATGCTGTCTTTGACTCTCTCCCAGAGCCTTTGCGCGAAGACGGTATTCACTCACGCTCAATTCAACACGAGCATCGCCCTCCAAAGCGCGTTCGTTCCGTTCCCTAGTGATACTTATCCCGATTACTTCCTTAATTCGCGCCTCTTGAACCGTTTACCGTCCCCCGTTCCAGCTGATCCTTTATGGTTGCTGAATGCCGAGAGCAACGAGTGTTCATTTCCTCATTTCGAGAAGATCCCTCGCCTAGCCATCAATCACGGCGATTACGAGCTTCCGAAGATCGTTTACAAGTCCACAGCAAAACCCCCGGAAGGCTGGTCTAAGTGGGTCAAATATATTATTAATCATGTGCGCATTCTTGAAGAGTTTGGTATTTTTATTGCCATTAAGGCGTCGAACAGTCGTTCTTGTAAACGTAGTAACATCGATCTAACTAAACTTGTGACGCGTTGGATCTCACTGTTTCATACTTTCCTTTTCGCTTGGGGCGAGGGCACCATCACTCTTGAGGATGTAATCGCGCTTACCCTACTGCCTACCCACGACTCCCATTTTTGGCATCAGTCGGCCATCGAGGGGTGCATGCGCCCAAAAGACTAGGATTTGGCCAACATTCTAAGGAAGTCGAAAGAGCATTCGAGAAACGTTCTCGTGGAGGGGGCTGGCGACGGCCTGAAGAAGGGCAAGGAGTAGGAGGTCGCCCAGGACGATGATCCAGAGAGGGGCGAGGAACAAGAGGTTGCTCGAGGTAAGGTTTCTACCCATTCCTCAGTGGTCTTTGAAGAAACCATTTTATCCAGTATTATG
Source organism: Papaver nudicaule (assembly GCA_023529015.1). Taxonomy (NCBI): domain Eukaryota; kingdom Viridiplantae; phylum Streptophyta; class Magnoliopsida; order Ranunculales; family Papaveraceae; genus Papaver; species Papaver nudicaule. The sequence goes on along the minus strand of JAJJMA010017759.1, from coordinate 32,622 downwards.
GCTAACGAGCGCGTCTCTTTTTCTGTTGTAGGCGAAAGTGAGGTTGAAGTCCCCGCTCCGAACTGTCAGAAGAAGAGTCGTGCATCCTTCCCTGGATCTGTTTGTGAAACATTGGGCCCCAAAGATCGTAGGAGATCACTGGGAACGCCCAGATTACGGCGAAGATTCAGAGACGTTGCAACTGGCCGCTTTTCTCCTCTTTTGGTTAAGTCATGATGTATTCGAGTTCAGTCTCGCGGATACCATCAAAGAGGAGTTGATGCCAATGGCTGTTTTGATGGCGTGTGGTGTCTCTTTTCCCCTAGCTCATATGTTTTTGGGCAGACTATATCGCCATTTGGATCTTCTTGCTATTGACATTCAGAGGGCCGCTAACATTCACACCATCGAGACTTTTGTTCCGCGAGCTTTCTCCAAACGTGGTCTTGGGAGCGCTTCCCTGGTTTCAGCCCAGAGGTTCCACAGTTTACCATCCATGGTCACGTGGAGCGAATCAACGAGGATAGAAAGGTTTATAAAGATCCCATGGTATATACTTTCCCGCGCGCGCGTCTCTTTAAAAAGAAGTCGCCCAAATCTTCTGACAGTATTTCCAAGCATATGGATATTGAATCGAAGTTCCGTTTTTCTCTTTACACTGACGGCCACGTTGGTCCTACTCCCTACACCTTTTATTCAACCGAGGGGGAAATTCTCGACTCTAGAAAGGTGCGTCAGGCAGGCGAAGTGGATTTTGTTCTTTCAGTGACTTCTGGTTATCTGTCCGGCTTTTATGGTGGCGTATTTTCTGTTCAAGCTTATAACTTCGATCGCGTCGTCCGCCAAGCAGGCTTTGATCAAGGGATTCCTCCGCCTCCCCTGCGTCCTCTTAACTTGGATGGGGCCTTGGTTGAGAAATATTTTGATAGGATTGTTTATGATGATGGGGGCGCACTTCGTTGTCGCGCTACTCCTTTTACAATTCGTTATCCTGATCCTGCTCGGAGAATCTGTGTTTCCGATGACTGGCGCGAATATTGGGAGGAGCTTTTAACACGCGAGGTTTAGACCCTTTTAACACGCGCAGTGAATTTTCTGGTTACTCCCTTTGTCCATTATCCCGCGCCTGATAAGAATGAACTTTCTGACATGCATCGCGTCGGTCGTTTTGTACTTGATAAGAGTGTAGGAGGTCGTACGGGTTTGTCCCCCGGAATAAGGGTCGTGCTCGGAATTCTAATGAAACCGCCTGGGGTCTTTTCCCTTCTGACCCTGATTCGGTCGTATGGCAGAAATCTCGGAGGAAAGTCCCCCTCTCCTCATAGAAGGTTGCTGGCGGACGTAGACGATCGCAGTTAACCGATGTTTCTAGGCCATCTCCTTCGACGCCTGGTATGGCAGCATTAAGCAGAGATCCCGTGGTAAGCGATCGCTTCTTGGTGTATGTGGATTTAAACTTTGTTGATTTCTTGGCCTTGTATTTACTTAGTTTTTTGTTTGTACATAGCCTGACGACTCTCATGATCCTGGGCCGCGTAAGCGGTCTTTGGAGGAGTGGCTTAATATGCTCGAGCATGAGTGGCGTAGGAAGGCTTTGGTTGATAAATTGAACTGGGAAGCGGGTTTAGTCCCCACTCCTCGGTGTATTTCCTCTCCTTCTAACAAGTCTTGCACTAAACAGGCGCACCAGACGACTTCCTCAAAGAGAAAACGCCCTCCTCCAAAGCAGCGTCCTGCCTGTTTGAGCAACCCAGGGTTTGTGGAGGAGTTTGGGCGCCGTAACCAAAGTGTTGGTCCCAATCCTACCGATGTGATGAGGTTGTCTCGCTTACAACCTTTGGTTTGTTCTGTTAGGCGTGATAGGGCTAATCCTCTGAACTCACTGTCTGCCATTTTGGAATCTTTCATTTCGTCAGTGTCTGAGAGGGCAGGTCAAATGGGTCCATCTTCTTCTGCCCAAATGCTTTCTGACCCAAGTGTGTATTAAATTATTACACGTGGTACGCATTTATTCCGTCCTTTTTAAGCGTAAAGTCCTATATATACCCCGTTGTTTCTTCATTTTTGCAAAGAGAGATTTGGGAGAGAGTTCTGAGTCTAGTCGCACATTATCTAGATAATTGTTATTTTATTATATAAATTTGTGTGTTCTTTTGGGGGTGATTCGCTCGACGACCAATCAGGTGGTTCTGATCCAGAAGTAGACGCGTCCTCCTCGTCTTCTGAGCAAGTAAGTTTTCATTTGGCAAGAATATTTTATTCTTTGATTATCTTTTCGTATCTAACTAAAACATTCTGTAGGAGCTGGCCATGGGAAAGCGCGTGAATAAAGATGCTGAGAGTGTTAACAGTGAGAAGCGTTTGAGGAATTCTCTGCCTGCTAGGAATGCTAATATTTTCAATCGTCCTACTGTTTCCGCGGCGATGGGTTCTCTTATTGCCAGCGTAGTTCGTGATTCCACAACCCTGCCTATGTTTGGGCGTATTTTTTAGCGTTCGCAGATTGGTTTTGAGGACGTTTCCTTCGAGCTAGTGCATGGGTTTTGGGTTCCCGTGGCTTATGTAGATTCTTATACCAAAATTCTGAGGCGCCATGGTCACCTCGTTCCTGCGCAAATGTCGTCTATACTTGGCATAAAGGCTCAAGTTAAGATGGTTAGTGATTTATTGGCTGTGGCGGCAGGTCTTGCTGGCGCGGACAAGGATCCTCCCTCAGAGGAGAAGATGCCAGCGTGGGAAGGGATTCTTTCCACTACTGAACTTATGCGGCTTAACATCGCCTGGTTGTTGGAATTGATGAAAAGGGTAAAAGCCATGCATGACCCTAGGACCGCGAATTTATCCTCTCGGATTGACCAGCTGATGAAAGAGAAGGGGCGGCTAGAGACGAACGCTGTCACCAAAAGGGCTGATCAGATGAGGATCGCCACATAGTTCAGTACTGCTACAGATGCGTTGATCGCAGTGGAAAAAGAAGTTGGTCGAGTTGACCTTGAGCTGGAGGCTAAACGGAGAGAGTTGGACGAGCTTACCGAGGCAGACTCATGATGGTGCCATCGTGCGAGAAAGTTGTTAGTGATATTCGTGCATTGCGCAAGGCTAGCTTTACCATGCGAGTAGTTCTTGTTTATTTTGAAAAGTTGTCGGACGACTCGTGTATTGAATATGCTGATATAAGCTCCCTAGTGGAGGGATTGAGGTTATCTGGGTGTGAACCTGATGAAGCCATACTAACGCGCCTTCGGAAGTGTAAGGCTTGTCGGGTGCTCTACCTTGAGTATGTACGAAGTTTCCCGCGCCCTTCGTGTAATAGATGTGTCTTTAGATCGCGCGTATGTATTAGTTCGCACCTTTCGATGTCGAAGTATCTAGAAGGCATCTTTCTTTTGCCAAGTGGACTTGTGTCTTTTCGGTATTCGTGTAATAATAAATCCAGTTATTGAATGCAGGTACTTTTATGTGTATATATTTGTTTTCTATTGTTGTATGTTGTTCTTCATTCTAGTTGCTTCCTTGTTTTTTTGCTCTCTCTCGAAGATTTTGTCTCTAGATGGCCTTCAGCTTACGCGGCTATTTTATTGCCTTGGCTTCGACACCCTCTGTGTCTACTCCGGTAGACCTGAGCGCGAAATTGGTCGGTTAGAATCAGTCAAAGAAGAAGCGGAGTTATTAGTGACTCATAGGCGAGAGGATTATGAGGCTCTTCAGCAGGTTTGGAATGATCATCATGTTGAATGGGAGGCCGCGTGTGCTGCTGGGCTTGCTCTTGGTGTCCAGTTTGGTTCCAATAATGAAGTGATGCTGCGTCAGCGCATGGATCGGACGCACAGTCGGCGTACTATTGCTCTTAGTAGTCTCCTTGAAGCCGAGCAGTTTGTCAGAGATATTGATGAGGAGTTAGAGCGTTGCAGGCGCGCCCTTGCTGTAGGCGTTGTTATGCCGTTTAATCCTTTGCCTTATGTAGATGTCGTATAGCTGCTTGCTGAATCGAAATGGCTTTCCCTTTAGACACGTGTCGTACATGCCTAGGGCGGCTCTTTATGTATTAAATGCGCTGATCTTGTTAGTATAAAATACTTTCGTTTGTGACATTTAGTTTCAAGTGGCTAAATGGCTTCTGCAGATGGCTTGTGGGTGCTGGCTCTACCTGCTGTCCCAGGTGCTTTGGCCCGTGCTGAATTAGAGAGAGAAGCAAAACGCTTACGCGGTATTTTTGAAGAGGCGGAGAGTTCACTACGAAAACATGAGAGACAATGTATAGATACACGCGCTACTATCGCTGATCAGCGCGAAACAATGAGTTTGATCCAACGCGCGAGTGTGAATTCTGATTTAAAGGAGAAGGCGCGTCGTCGTTATAATGATTTCCTTTAAAAAGTTGCTAAAGAAGAAGATTACATTCAATACGCGAAGGAGACCGTCGAATTTATAGCAATGCGCGTTGTTGAATGTGAGGCAGATTTGGCTAAGTTAACCGATGTTTGATGTTTTAATGTCGATGGTCTTTAGGCTCGTGAAAATGTACTTTTTCATTTGAAATGTAGTATGTCGTTTCCTCTAGTTTATTGAGTATATTAGGTAGGACTTGCAAAGTGAGCCCGTTATTGAGTTATTGTAATGATAACGCGCTCCTGTGTTTGGTGCGCTCTTAGATGGTTTTCAGTGCCCTTATGTTATAATCGACCTGTGTATTAAAAGGGAGTGTGTTCAGTGCTCCTGAGGCAGCATGTTCAGTGCGCTCCTTAAGGGTTTTCAGTGCCCAATCGACAAGGGTTTTCAGTGCCCTTGTGCTAAATCGATTTGTGTATTGAAAGGCAGGGTGTTCAGTGCGCTCCTGAGGCAGCGTGTTCAGTGCGCTCCTTAAGGGTTTTTAGTGCCCAATCGACCAGGGTTTTCAGTGCCCTTGTGTTTAAATCGATTTGTTAGTCTTGAAAGGCAGCGTGTTCAGTGCGCTCCTTATGGGTTTTCAGTGCCCAAACGACCATATTTTCTATGATTAATAATTAAAAAAAATGGGGCGTGTTTGTAGGACGCCCCTTCTTGGTTTTATTAATAAGCCGAGCAAAGGCGGCATGTTCATGCACTCCTTAACATACAAGAAAAAGGGGAAGAAAAAATAAAAGAAAACGGTCGTTGCCGTCGTTGGAGCCTTTACTCAAGCGTAATATAATTTGATCCATTTACCATTTATTGGTGTGTCGATCTCCCTTCCGCTCATATGGTTGAGATAATAATAACCGTTTTCCGCGACTTTTCGGACAATGTAGGGTCCTCGCCAATTCCCTGCGAATTTCCCTGCCTTGGCTTTCCTTTGTACATGTTTCGCGATTTTCAATACGATGTCCCTGACTTCAAAATTACGCGGTATCACCTTCTTGTTATAATAGCGTGCCTTAGTGGCCCTGTAGGTTTCAGCGAAGCGCTCTGCCTTAGCCCTTCGTTCAGCGAGTGCATCAAGATGCGCGATTCTATCCACGTTGTCCGGCTCGTTGTGACTTTCCATAGCCACAATGGGGGATGGTACTGCAACTTCGGCTGGAAGAATCGTGTCTTCTCCATACACCAGAGAATAAGGAGATGCCCTCGTGGAGCTGCGCTTGGAAATCCTATATGCTCACAGTGCCAGGGGGAGTTGCTCATGCCAACCTCGGTGGTAATCGTGGACAGTTTTGCTCAAAATACGCAGCAACGTTTTATTGGTTGTTTCTGCTAGCCCGTTCCCTTGGGGGTAATACTCGATAGACGCGTGCTGTTTTATGTTATATTTAGCTAGTAGATCCGCTACCTTCTGATTGATGAAGGAGGTGCCGTTGTCCGAGAGAATGATCATGGGTGCACCAAAACGGCAGATGATGTACTCTTTGATGAACGCGGTTATGGTCTCTCCTTCATAATTTCGCAGGGGCGCTGCTTCCACCCATTTGGTCGAGTATTCTGTCGCGGTAATTATATACTTGTGCTGACTTGAAGATAGAGGGTTTATAGGGCCAATCAGGTCCAAACCCCAGCTGTGGAAGGGTCATGGAGCGACCACTGTGTAGATCTTTATGTGGTGCTTGTATCACATTCCCATGAAATTGCAGATGCTGCGTCGGCCTCCATTGTGGGCCAATAATAGCCTCCTTCGTGAATGTGTATGAATAGCTTACGCTTCCCTTGGTGTTCCATTTCATGAGCTTTCGTCATTACAATCTGCATTTCTTCCTTACTCAGACACCTCAACGCCCTGTTGTCAAAAGTTCTCCTGTATAATACTCCATCGGGGATGAAGAACCGCGCTGCTTTTTTTGTTATCACGAGAGCTTCTGTCTCGTCGCCCGGAAGTAAACCATTCTTCAAATAATTGATGTATGGTTGTCTCCAGTCCAACTCCTCAATTGTGCATACTTCTGACGGCTGTAGTGGTGACTGACATTCCGCACAATTACCCTGTAATGCCGCGACTGAGTTGCCATTTCGGGCCAGTAGAACCCTTTCCTTTGTATCTCATGTATAAATGAATCACCCCCAAACATCCGCAGGTTTCCTTATGAACCTTGGCCATGAGTTTACCCGCTTCTTTGCTTCCCACGCATCGCGCCAATACCCCACCAGTCATTCGATAATAGAGTTGTCCCTTGATGACCACAAAGGATTTCAATTTTTTAAACAACATAGACCTTTCTTCTTTGGGCTTGTCGAGCTCTTTCATGACGCCCCTCCTCCAGTCGTTTTCTTCCTCAAATTTCATTTCTTGCAGCCATGTACTGGGGAATTCTTGTCTGTGTACGGTGATCGAACTTTCTTCCTTGCCGTTCAAATTGATTTTTGCCGCCAGCGTTGCTAGGGCGTTAGCGTGTCAGTTCATGGCTCTCCCCGTGTGTCCCAATTCTACCGAAGTTAGCTTAGCCATTTGTTCTTGTGCTTCTGCGCGATAAGGTGCCAGACGCTCCTCTTTAACATGGAAATCTCCGTCGGCTTGGCTAGTTACCATCTTGGAGTCACCATGCACACGTAAACGAAGGAGTTCCATTTGCTCGGTGATCTTTAGGCCTATCAAGAATGCCTCGTACTCAGTTACATTGTGAAATCCAGTTTAAAAGCGAACGAGAGCAATTCTTTCTGCGGTGTTTCGAACACAATTCCCTCTCCTCCGTACCTACCGTAAAACGATCCATCAAAATACATATCCCAAGCGTCCTCCTCGTTGAGTTCCGCCACTTCTCCCCGAATGTCCTCGTGGGTATCGGCCTCGTCGCTCCCTGGGAACGCGGCTAAAAGGTCCGCGATTGCTTGTCCTATTATGCCTCGAGGTATTTGGTATGTGAAGTCTAAATTCTGACAGTTGAAGGGAGCATCGCGCGGTTCGACCGGTTAGATATGGTCGTTCCGCTAGGTAAACCAGAGGGTTTGTCGCGGCAATTACTACCGTTTGGTGTGCTAATAGATATGGTCTCAGCTTTTGAGCCACGTATATCAAGGCTAAACAAGCTTGTTCGATCCGAGGGTATCTTATCTCGGCGTCTTTCAGGACGCGACTTACATAATATATCGGAAAAAGTTGTCATTTCCCAGATCCTGAGCAAAGAGTGCCCCTATGGCTTCAGGAGTGTATGCCAGATAAAGGTGCAGACGCTCACCAGGTATGGGTGGTCGTAGAACTCGGGGGCAAGTCAGACACCTCTTTACGTTTTCGAAGGCATTTTGCTGGACTTGTCCCCACTGGAACGTGTATCCCTTCTTCAGGAGTGGGGTGAAGGCCGCCATCATCTGCACCAAACCTGGTATGAACCTTCGGACGTAGGATATTTTTCCAAGGAAGCTTTGTAGTTCCAGCACGTTGGTGGGTCTATCCATGCTGAGTATTGCTTGCGCCTTTCCTGGGTCCACCTGTATCCCTCTACTAGTGACTACGAATCCCAGGTTTTTGTCGGATGTGACTCCAAAAACGCATTTTAGAGGATTCATCTTGAGCTTATATTGTCTACAACGCTCGAACACCATTTGCAGGTGGCTCATGCGATGTTCCTTCTTCTGGGACTTGACCACGATATCATCAACGTACACCTCAACTTGTTTGTGGATCAATTCGTGAAAAATGGACACCATAGCTTGCTGGCACGTTGCTCCAGCGTTTTTCAGTCCAAATGGCATCACTACGTAGTAAAAGCAGCCGAACGGTGTTTGGAACGCAGTTTTATGCGCGTCCACGACATTCATTTTGATCTGGCTATAACCGCTATAGCCGTCCATAAACGAGAACATTTGGTGATTACTGGTCGCGTCCACTAGCATATCTACATTAGGTATTGGGAACTCGTCCTTGGGGCAAACTCTGTTCAAGTCTCTGTAGTCAACACAACATCGAATCTTTCCGTTCTTTTTCATAACGGGTACGATATTGGCCAACCATGGCGCGTTCTTTATGGGTTCTATAAATTCTGCCGCTAGCAAGCGTTCGATTTCTTCCTTTATCGCCAAAGTGACATCTTTATGAAAAGTACGACTTTTTTGCTTCTTTGGTCGAGCATGTGGCATTACGTCCAATGAGTGGGCAACTAATTTCGCGTCTAAGCCTGGCATTTCGCTATACGTGTAAGCGAAGACATCATTGTATTCTTTCAACAACTCAATCAGCTTTTTCCGCTCCACATTTCCCAACAAAGCGCTAATCTTGATCAAACGCTCCTCCTTGTCCCTAATATTGACTTCCTCCATTTCATCTAGGGATGGTATTTCCACGGGCTCTTCTTTTGGTAAGGACTCCGTCGTTACTTCCTCGTCCTCCTCGGGAGGTGATATCGCCTCGCTTGTGGATGCTTCACACAATTGGTCAGTCGACATCACCTCCGCTGATTGTTATAATCTATATACGTGTCCCCCGCTCTGAGTGGCGAAGCGATGGAACTGGGGTTCTGGCTCCAGCTTCTGTCTCTTTGCTTCGACTGGCGCTCCTAATCTTTTGGGATTGAATACTGACACCTTCTCCTCATTCTTCCTCTTCTCCGCAACCAACCGAGAAGGGCTGAAAACCGAGATCTTTTCTTCTTCTTCCCATTTTGGCAAGGGAATCGTACGGGATAAACCTATCACAGCCGCATCACTCTGTTCTGCTTGATCGTAAAAGACCGCTTCTGCCATGTACGCCTCCTTGGGCCCAAAAGGATTGTTGGTAGTGGGGACTCTGTACTATTTACCCCCGATGTTAGTCTTGATGCATTGGTGATAAGTAGACGCCATGACCCGATGATCGCGTATCCATCCGCAGCCTAACAATAGGTGAAACGAGGTGTGATCGTACAGCACATGGAAGGGTACGAACGCCCTGATTGGTCCGACGAACACAATAAGGCATATGATCCCTATTGTTTCCTGGGTATGACCTCCGAAACCGCGTACCACTGTTTTTCGTTCCCTGATGTCTCCCTTCGATATTCCCAATAAATCCAAGGTATGCACTGAAATGAGATTCAGCAAAGCTCCTCCATCAATGAACACTCTTTTCAGTTGTTGTCTTTTGATAGTCGCAGTGAGATATAATGGGCACAAATGCTCCCCAGAGATGCATATGTCGTTGTCGTCAAAAGTCACTCTCCCCTTTGAAAATACCTGACGTCATGCAGCCACAGCGGCAATTGCTTGAGATGCTTCTCTGGTTTGATCTTCGCTGAAGACGAGGGAATCGAAAAATTGCTGAGTGATGATAATATTGGAGAATTGAAAAACGACACCACATGTCCCCTCAAAGACTGGCTTTTCGACGGCCAATTCGCAAACTTCCTCCTTGGTGTCTTCCCAAGGTGCCCACTCTTTGTCTCGCGGGTCGTGGGAGATCATCATTACATTATGCTTGGGCAGGGGGTCTTTATCTATCTTCTGTCACCCGAGATCAATTTCCCTTGCTCTCTTCTTTCTCCAAAACGCTGTCTGCACGCCATAACAATTGAGGGTAGGATGGTTTACTCTCCTGTGGAAGTGGCATTATCGCTCGTGCGCCTTATCAACCGTGTTCGGGTCTACCACAGCTGGTGGCAGATTTATCTCCCCATTAGCCGCCCACTGGTCAACGAGGTTTTCAATCTGTTCTTTCGTGCAAGGTATGGGTCGGGGAATCGGTCTCTAATTACTGAAATTGTTTCCTCCTCGCCCATCTTGTGGTCCTGTACCTTGGTATGGTTGAAACGGAGCCGGTCGTTTGTTCCTGGGGTTGGTCCACTGCTAGTGATGGCTGCGCTTAATGAATTGACCGAGTTATACCAGGTTTGCTCCATTTTCGCCTGATGGAATATTCCGAGACAGTCAGACACTCGCACCGTAGCCTCTTCCAACTCTACAAACGTTTTGAATTGAAAATTTGACAAGGCGAATCGTAGCGTAGCGGTCATCCTTCCTACGCAAATTTCCAACAATCTGTTTTCTGGCACGTCCTCGCTCAATTCCAGTGCGTGGCTTCTGAATCTCGTGATGTATTACGTAGGATCTTCATCAATCCCCATCGACGTCCGCGCCAAATCAACTGTAGTTGCTCGTCTTTTTGCATAAAAGAATTTCTTAAGGAACAAACGTGCCATCTCTTCCCACGTTGCAATACTCCCATGTTTTAAGTTATCGTACCAAGTGTACGCAATATCTGACAAAGATTTCGAAAACTCCTTCATGCACAGCTTTTCATCCCTCGCATTCTCATTCATTGCCGAGAGAAAGCGACTGAGATGCTCCCGCGCATTGCCCTGTCCTGTATACATCTTGATCTTGGGAGACGTGTAGTCAGGCGGGAACTTGTAGGCGGTGAATTCCTTCGGGTAAGGCGGGTCGAGAGAGCTGTATCCATGATCTTGCCTTGCCACGCGGTAGTGTTCTTCAATATATTTAGCTAAATCTTCCTCATAGATTTTTCCACTCGACGCACTAGGATTGACCATCTCCAACCAGGGCTCCTTGGTAATAGCGGGTACTAACTTTCCGGGAACAATTCCGGTAATATTTGGCTCACTAATTATTTCATTGGTCGGACCGGTATTTCCTAGTGTGGTCGCGTCTTCTTTCTGTCTCATTAAAACCATCAGTTGTTGTTGTTTTTTCGCGTGCACTGCGTATTCTTGCCGCATGTCGTCCAAGCTCAGGTTTTGCGCTTCATTACTAACGGTGTTCCAGCCCCTCCCTTGCTTCCCTGCGTCTGTGTTGTTCGTGCGCTCGGGATCCCCATCGAGACCCTTTCGTTTCTTCTCGCGTCTTCGATATCACTGTCAGTCGGATCATGTTCTAATAGAACGTAATCCCCAGCTGGTTCAGAGACCTGCTCGACATCCTTCCATGGCGCGCTGGGTGTTTCTCGCGTTGAATGCATTCCGTTGGACTCTAAATCGGTTTCTCGGTGTGGTCGCCAACTGTGAATGGGGTAAGATAAAAATCCGATCCGAGTCACAGAGGTAGCGACTCTCTTTCTCTCCCTTTCTCTCTCTCCTCTCAAGGAAATGATCCCAACTTCCAAATTAGCCTCTCTAATGGTCTCATTAGGGTCTTATTTATATAATTCTCCTTTTAATCCTTGGTTGCCATGTGTCCCCTTAATCACCTATTCACATAATTGCAATTCCTTATCTTCTAGATCTCTTTGATCCTTTAGCCCAAGCCCTTTCCCCTTCTTCAAATGGGCCTCAATAGGTATATCCTAGACCCATTAGACCTTATTGGACTTTGGGCATCCACAATAGGTGCCCAAACGTTGATTTATTCCATTGTGTCAAGGCTTGGCCTGTGGTGATTAATGTTATCTGCAGATCCACATCAGGTTCCGTGTCAGCATGCTGATCCCATGATTCTTCGACCACCTGATTGATTTGTGGATGCGATAGCCATAAGTATTCAAATTTATAGCTCTTTGTTCCTTGCCAATTTAAATCTTTTATTCTCAGAACCAAGGGCGCATTATCAGATTTCAATGCGTGGTAGATGTGTAATGGCTGCATGGGGGTACATCGTCCTCCAATGTTGCATGCAAATGGCTCTGTCCAACCTTTCCATAATCCGATTTGCTCCATGTTGGTTGTTCGTCCACGTGAAAGGATCTTCTTTAAAACCCAGATCCAGGAAACCCATTTCATTCCACATATTCAGAAAATTTTGTGTCTGTGCGAACGTTACTTGGTGACCACCTTTCTTCTCGGATTAATCTGTTACTTCATTAAAATCCCCAATCAGTAGCCATGGTATATTTGTTTGTGCAAAAAATTCGCGAAAACTGATTCCACAAATTCTTCCGGGCTTCCGGATGAGGTGGCCCATAAATACCCCTTCATAGCCATGGTTGCGCTGGCGCCGGTGGTGTTATCACGCATGAATATAACTTTGGGAATGAAGTCAAATATGTACTTGGAGGTTATATGTCCACAACATACAGAGTCCTCCCCAACGTCCAATTTTGGGCACAACGAAGCAGTCCTGAAATCTTAACGCTTGTGCCACAAACTTCATATGTCTCGTAGTTGCGATTATCTCGGACAAGAACATCAATGAAGGCTTGTGTGTAGCAACCAAACCCTTAAGGTGTTGAAGAGCAGTATCCTAATTGATACCTTGACAATTCCACGCCAACGCAGTCATAATCAATATCTTTCCTCTCTTTTTTTTCTCCTTCTCCCCGAAGCAACATTTTTTTTTATTTTTTTCCTCCTCCTATCCCAAGGAAACAAAACACAGCCCAAAAACTAGGCCCACGGACAGACCAACTAAATGAGAGAGTTTGAAACCGGTTAGGTTGAAACACAAACTGACAAAAACACACGAAATGGCCTAAACCAAACAACTGTTAGGACATGGACTTACAGATGAACCAAATTGGCAGGGGAAAAGGATAGAAGTGTATAGGAACCATACACAACACTACAATACAATTCAAATGGACTAACAACCTGCCCACCAAGAAGACTTTATACCCAAAAACATGCAGTAGAGCAAAGTAACAATTAAAATGAAAGATAGGAAGCCTTATTGCAAAGCACAACCAAACACATGGAAAAGGAACACAAAGAAAATCCTACACTACAAAAACTCTACAAACAACTAAACTATATTATAACTACAACCTAACTAAGCACAGCTCAACTACAAAGGAACTGGTGTTAGAGCATTGCTCGGTTGAACCCACTGATATTGTTATCTCAAGTCAGTTGTCAAGTTTATGAGACAAAAACACAATCCTTGATAAGTTTACTCTACAACCTCGGACTAGGATAGTTTTAGGTAATCGAGACGAAGACTGCTGAAGACGAAGACCAGAGCTTACTACTTGATAAATCATAACGTCCTCGCTAAAGGTTAGAAAGGTTTTTCCTTTCCGTATCGTATTTACCATTTCTATCATACCAATAGTCTATGATGTTGTTTATATGATCCAAAGGTATTCTAGGATTCTTCGCCTCTGCATTTGTCACATCCGTGATATTATGTATAGGTAGAGTATGTTGAATTGTCTCTTGAAATGACTGTAAGGGTAGAAAATGCCTTTGCATGGTAATAGCATCTTAAGGGCTAAGGTGTACCAAAGGTCACTCAGAGAAGTATGGAATCAACAATGAAAGTTGTGGGCGAGGTATCCAATTATGGGTGTAGCGGTAAGATGTGAAGTAGGAGCCGGCGGAATAGACGGCATTGGCGGAGTATGAATAAGCGTAGCGGGGGAAGGTGATAAGTAGTTGAGAAGTAGTTGAGCATTCATTGCCCGTCAGAACGGATAGATTGTCAGGTTGACTTGTTGACTCAGTGGAAACCTCGTCAGCAATCCTTATCCTCAAGAAGACTTACTCGCTGGAAGTAATACTACCTCGGCGACATACTTTGTCGGCGGGTAGAGACAAATCAGTGTCAGAGCGTAGCTTGTCTGTATTAGCTGTATAGCACTAATGTAAATCTTGTATAAATAGCGAGAGATGCCTCTGAGAAAGGGGTTGGACACATTTCAGATTGGTCTAGAGAGAGGAAAAGTATTCTACTTGCTCTCTATAGCCCAAGGCTGAAATTAGGGTTCTTATTGTGAGAAAACACTTAGAAGATTGGCAAGGTAATTAAGAGTTGTAATCATATTTATATTAGTGGAATCCTTGGATGTAGTCCTTACTTATGGGCGAACCAAGTAAATCATCTTGTCAAGTATCTCTAACCTTACTCTCCTACATATTTCCTACGCTACATGCTAGATGAATGTTTAGGTATGATTGTGTGTATGTTTGTGTATGTTATTTGGGTGTACTGTGTAAGATCTAACCATTGGGATTTTACACAGTTACATTTTGGCGCTAGAAAAGGTTTTGAACTTGTTTTTTCCTTGATTTTGAGTATGATTTGAGATGTTATCATATGTTCTTTGTTTCTATATATGGTATGATGTATGAATTTTAGAACTCGCCGTTAAGTTTCAGTGACTTTATCATACTATTTAGAGATGCTATGCTCGATGTGTAGAATTCCTTCATGATTTTGCTTCTGTTTCGCTATATATGGTATGCTATGCAGCTTGTTATAAGGATCCTCTTGCAGAGTATTACTAAGATTAGAAAGTATAGAGTATTTTTAGTATGCTATGGCGATGGATTTGGATTTTCAGTAGACATTTTTTACCATTTATGGAAATCATGCCGTGTTAAGTGCTATTATGGTTATAGACAAGGATTGGCCGGCCTGTTTTGGCAATTTTATCACATATTTCACCTTTTTCACATGTATAGTGGAGAAAACTAGTTATGAGGATAGAAAAATGTTATTTTCGGGTATGGGTTCCTCTCGGAAAATGCAAATATAGATATATATTTCCGGCAAAAAGTATCTTCTCCGGCGAGTAGCAGAAACTGTAGACTCATGAAGGAAATTGTATTATAAAACCATTTCAAAAAAATTCTTAAAACATCTGCCGTACTATCATTTCGATTTGAAAATCATAGTATCATAGGATGTTTTTACAATTCTTGTCATGATTAGGTCATCATCTGCACATCACATGATTTTAAGCTGCTCTTTTTGTCTTTCATTCATCAACATTCTGAAAAGCAACCCAACTAACTTATTTGGCATTTACCCACAGTACTAACAGAGTAATACTGTCAGGAAGTGTGTTTGTCTTCTTTTACAGAATTTCGGCGAATGGGTCATAGAGGAAGAAGCGATAAAGCCCCGGCGGGTAGGCCTCCTCGGCATCCTATCCCTCCTACACCAGCGACATTCCCCAGTGGTCACAACACTAGAAGCAGGGCAATAGAACCAGTTGGTCCAATGGATCCTAATTTGGCAAGCTCATCTCGCCAATCACCTGTCCAGCGAGTAACTCGCCAAGAAGAAGTTTACATGGAGGATATTACTCGTTTTGAGAATGCAGAAAGATCACCTGAGCCTAATCCATTGCTAAGGAGAATCAGTAGTGAAGTAGAAGCAAATGCTGGTGGCGAGCAGGTTGGTGGTAGAAGATTTACCATGGGCGAAACATCGAATGCAGGGGAAGCAACTCAAAACGCAATTGCAGCGGGCACAGTGACAGCTAATGTTCAGCAGCAATTGGTACAAGATGTCGGCGAAACACTGCATGCAGCAGAAGAAGCTCCAGCGGTGGTGGCAGAAACTCCACAGGCGGCAAGTAGAAATGGTGTGGCAATAGCTCCTGGCGCTACTGTAACTCGCCCAGTGGTGATAGCAGATAACACTGGATCCACAAATACCACAAAAGCATTGCTAAGGCAAATTCTTGAGGCTAATAACAGGCAGGCGGATCAAGTGCAGAGGCAAATGCAATTGTAGATGGAGACGGTACTTCAGAGTCATAGAGAATTGATGGCGGCACAAAATAAAGGTCATGCATCCCATTCGCACTCGACTCGCCATGCCTCCCATGCACATTCTTCTCGTCATGGGTCCCATGCACATTTGCCTCGCCATGAGTCCCATTCTCATACAACCCGCCGAGTTGAAAAGAGTGGAACCAGTACATCAGGAATGTCAGATTCATCGGCGAAGTATGATGAAAGAGGCAGAAGGGTGAATGTACCTGGAAAAGATGACAAAGATCATAGCAGTTCTAAGCGACATCATAAAGTAGATAAAGAGATGAAGAAGGATCTTCGCCGACTAAAGCATAAAGTGGAAGCGTTAAGCGGATCTTCAAGGGAATCGAAATATAGAGTTGCATTGTCAGAGGCGCAAAAAACACCCTTTCATGAATGTATCACATATGGGTACGTGTCTCCCAAATATTCTACGCCTAAATTCACCTCCACCTATGATGGAGCGGGAGATCCTTCGCAACACTTAAAAGCTTATAAGCGAGATATGGCGGCCTGGGTAGGATCAGATCCCATAATGTGTATGGCATTTCCCGCTACACTCAAAGAAGAGGCATTAGCTTGGTTTGATGGGCTCGAAGAAGGAAAAATCAAATCTTTTGAGAAGTTGGAATGCAAATTTTTGCGTGCCTTTATTCAGAACAACAGAAGTCGGCCGGGTGTGGAAAGATTATTCAACATTAGGAGAAGGCACATGGAGGCTTACAAAAGTTTTATTCAAAGATGGAGGAAGGCAAGCAGTGAAGTGGGGTCAGAAGTATCAGAAAAGAAGAAGATACGGTCATTCCTTAGTGGTATGGAGACGACAGACCAATTATACCAAAAGCTATTTTGGGACATGCCGAAGGACCTACAAACCTTGAGGGCGATGCAGGATGAATGGATAAATTATGAAGAAATCCGAGAAGAGGAGCTTCGCTTGAAGAAGGAGAGGGCAAAACAAATTCACTCGATCAATAGTTTCTCGCCGGAAGATCAAGAAGAAATTAAGAAAGAATGGTTGAAGGCGGAACAACGAAAATTGGTGCAGAATCCCTCTTCGGCGATAATAGTACCTGAAGCGGGAAAACAACAACAGCAAGTTACCGCCGAACAGCATTGGAATTCGCAGAAGCGAGAAAATTATGATGGGCGTGACAAGCAAGGAGGAAACTATGGAAGAGGAGGAAGAGATAATCGGCGAAATGGAGGTGGTGAAAGAAGATACAATGGAGATAACAGAAAATTTGGCAGAGGCAACCAACAACCTTTCCAAGATGCTACTCTACCAAAATTGCGTGTGACCTACACAGATGCGTTCGGCCAAATTGAAAGTTCAAACTGTAGGGATGATATCCGCTACCCTTATAACAGAGGAAACCCAAGGGCCCCGCCGACCAATACCAATTCCTTTTGTCAATTCCATCAGTTTCATGGCCATACAACTGAGAACTGCACCGGCGTACAACAAGAAGTGCATCGATTCATCCGCTTGGGAAAATTCCAGGAATTTTTAGAGTTGCCACCGCCACCTCCTATCATGGTCCAGCCCATTCAAGCCATTCCCGCTCAGGCCCCAAAGGTGTATGAGGTAAAGGTTGAGCGAGATTTTTTGGAATTAGAATGCTTTTCCATTGTACACTCAAAGATCATTAGAGATGAATTTCATGATAACGTTTTATCTCGTGTGCATAAGCGAGATAGAATGGGAAATGAGATTTGTAGTGTAGCCGTCAAACAAGAGCCTTTGCAAGATTGGATGAAGGCCTGTGTCGGGTTCTCCGCCGAAGAAATTCCTTTAGAGGGAAGAAATCACAACAACCCCTTGGTTCTCACCATTCAGATGGAGCAATTCAGGCTACCGAAGGTGCTTATTGACCCAGGAAGTTCCGTGGATATCCTCTTTAATACTGCCTTTGAGGCGATGAGGGCGAAAGATGATAAAATACCCTCGCCAACAGTCTCCTCTTATAACATTTATGGGTTCAATGGTATCGCTTCTAAGCCTAAAGGCGAGATTGAATTTAAAGTTAAGATTTGCGACGATTATTTCTTGAAAACTACTCTTTGTATTGTGGATGTTGACTCACCGTATGCCGCAATTTTGGGAAGACCATGGCTCCACAGTTTGAAGGGAGTGCCTTCTACTTATCATCAACGCCTGAGATTCCCCACACCATTCGGAGTCGCCGAATATGTTGGAGATTTGGCAGTGGCTAAGGCGTGTAATTCGGCGGATGTTCAAATTCGAGAAAATCGAAAAGCGAAGATTGCCGAGAAAAAGAAGCTCGGCAAGGAAGCCATTAAGGAGCAGGAGATTCTAGACTTCATCGCCAACCCAACCACATATGTGCATTCAACAAACTCGGTAGAAGACTCGGCGAAGTCTGGAGATAAGCCCTTATAGCAATTAAAGGAACCATCGCCGATGGGAGAACCAGAACTACATTTTACGGTGGTGGAACCCACAAAGGATGTTAATATCGGCGATGATCAGGATCCAAAGATGGTAAAGATTGGCACTCTGCTAAATGAAGACGAATCTGCGAAGTTACAAGCGCTACTCAAGGAATATGTTGATGTCTTTGCTTGGGGCATGAATGAGATGCCAGGTATTGACCCGGCGATAGCATGTCATAAATTAGATATTGATCCAAAGATCAGACCATTCAAGCAAAGGATAAGGAAATTGGCTCCAGCCTATAAAGAAGCAGTAGAGGCAGAACTTGACAAAATAAAAGCGTCCGGCGTAATAAGGCCGGTGCAATATCCACAATGGATAGCTAACATGGTGGTAGTACCTAAGAAGAACAAGGGAGTGAGAATCTGCATCGACTTCAACGATCTTAATAGAGCGTGTCCAAAGAACAGTTTCCCGCTGCCAAGTATTGACCAAACAGTAGACGCTACATCTGGTCACGAGTTGCTGTCATTTATGGATGGTTATTCAGGATATAACCAAATACCTTTGGCGGAAGAAGATCAGAAGCACACCGCTTTCTTTTCCACAAAAGGATTATTTTGTTACACTCGAATGCCGTTTGGACTTAAGAATGCCGGCGCTACTTACCAAGAAATGGCGCAGAAGATGTTCGAAAGATGGATAGGGAAGACAATGGAAGTATATGTGGACGACATGCTGGTCAAGAGCAAGAAGAAGCAAACTCACGTGGAAGACCTCAGAGAAATATTCAACCATATGCGTATTACCAAGCTAAAGATTAACCCGGCGAAATGCGTTTTTGGTGTGACTTCAGGAAAATTCCTGGGATATGTCGTCACGAAGAAGGGAGTGGAAGCTGACCAAACAAAGATTAAGGCAATTATAGATATGCCTTCGCCGGTAATAGTAAAAGATGTTATGCGGCTCAATGGGACCTTGGCGTCTCTCAACAGATTCATATCGAGGTTCTCCGATAAATGCAAACTATTTTTCCAGACCTTGAAAAAAGGAGAAAAGTTCGATTGGACTGAGGCACATGAAGCAGCCTTTCAGGGCATCAAAAAGTATCTCGCCACTCTCCCAGCAATTCAGCCACCTGAACACGGCGAAGAACTCAGAGTATATCTCGCTGCAACATCTTTCGCCATAAGTGCAGTACTTGTAAGAACCAAGGGTGGGGAAACACCTATATATTATATCAGCAGAACGCTGCAGGGGGCAGAAAAGAATTACACTAAAATAGAGCAGTTGATCTTGGCGTTGGTCTTTGCATCTCAGCGACTACGTCCATACTTTCACGCTCATCTCATTGTCGTTCTCACCAAAACTCCCATAGAGTCAATCTTGCACAGCTCTCAGCGGGTGGGACGTATCGCCAAGTGGAATCAGCAGATTGAGCAATTTGGCGTCCAATATGAAATACGTACGGCTCAGCGGTCACAAGTTATTGCGGACTTCCTCGCCGACTTCCCGATTGATGAAGAAGAAGAGATTGAAGAAATCCCATCCTCTTTGGATGAGCAAGAGCATGAAGTGCCAGATTTATTGAAGTGCAGTCCTGATGGATGGGAGGTTTATGTAGATGGTTCATCTAATAAAGAAGAAAATGGAATTGGAATCGTTCTCATCTCGCCAAAAGGAGCAAGGATAGTACACTCGCTAAGGCTAGAATTCCCGACGACTAATAATGAGGCAGAATATGAAGCGGTCATCCATGCCATGCGAATACTCATTGAAATGAAAATTAGCAATGTCAGATTGACAAGCGATTCTCAGCTGGTGATTCGACAAATATCTGGACGATACCAGACAGCAGACCCGTCTATGCAGAAGTACCTAAAACTTGCTAGGGAGTACGCCCAGAGGATCACAGGTATCAAGTTTCGCCACATCTGCAGAAAAGATAACAGGCACGCCGATGCATTGGCGTTCATCTCCTCAATGATGACAGATCCAGATGTTACTTCAATAGCTATTGAAAGAGTGATGCAGTCATCGGTAACAGTGCCAAGGCAAAGAGAAGTATTAACAACAAGCACTGGGGAATCAGCAGAGACAGATTGGAGATCGCCGATACGGTATTACTTGGACCGCTTAACCTTACCAGGAAATCAAATTTTAGCTCACCAAGTCATCAGTCGCTCAGCGAACTATGAACTCCGAGATGGAATCCTATATCGCCGGTCTTTCTCTGGACCCCTGCTGCGATGCGTATCAAGGGAAGAAGGCAATGAATTATTAAAAGAAATCCATGAAGGAGACTGCGGAAATCATGGTGGCCAAAGAGCTTTAGCCTTGAAGGTCAGAATGCAGGGATACTATTGGCCCTGGATGAATAAAGATGCAAAAGAATATGTTCAGCGATGCAAACCATGCCAGCTGTATGGAAGAAGAATTAAGGCGCCGGCAACATCTTTAAATTCAGTGCTCAGCCCTTGGCCTTTCGCCAAGTGGGGCATTGATATTATTGGACCGCTAACTACAGGCTCCGGACAACGGAAATACATCATTGTGGCGACAGATTATTTCACCAAGTGGTGTGAAGCCAAGGCCATCAGGAAGAAAACAGGTCAAGAAGTATTCACATTCATATGGGAAAACATATTCTGCAGATTTGGTGTGCCGGCGGAAATATGTACAGACAATGGAAAAGAGTTAGTCGGCGATAACATAAGAAAGTTGCTCGCCCACTACAGCGTCAAGTTAGGAAAATCAACTCCCTTGTACCCTCAGAGTAATGGACAGGCAGAGGCCACCAATAAGACTATTGGAATGGGACTGAAGAAAAGACTGGAGAAGCATAAGAAGGCATGGTGTGAGCATTTGCACAACGTCTTGTGGTCATATAGAACTACGGTTCGAGAAGCAACTGGAGCATCTTCTTTTTTACTCACTTTCGGCGCTGAGGCAGTACTCCCCTCTGAAGTAATCCTGCCCACTACAAAGCATGAGGCATGGGAAAAGAATCTGAATACAGATCTAATCCTAGCCAAGCTAGATGACTTAGAAGAGCAGCGGCTGATCGCCCTTACACACATGGAGAATTATCATCGGCGGCTATCAAGAGAATACAACAAGCGGGTGATTCCAAGAGAATATTTGCCCGGCGAGTTGGTACTTCGAGAAATCCCCCCCTCTCAGCGAGAAGGATGCAGGAAATTGGAGCCTGTATGGGATGACCCTTATGTGGTCAAAAGAGTGGCTGGGCCAGGAGCGTATGTATTGATTGATGAGCATGGCGTACAACTCGAACATCCATGGAACGCCAGGTTCCTTAAGAAGTATTATCCTTGAGGGAAACAATGTAAAATCCGAAGTCTTGGGCGGGCATAATACCCAAGAAATCTTATTAACTGATGTAACACAACAGTGAATAAGATCCGGGGACGTAGGTTTGCTATCATGCGCCGAACCCCGTTAACAAATTTATGTGTCACTTGCATTTTTCATTCACTGAGTAGTCTAACTACAGTGATGACTAAAACTAAAAGCTCCAAGAGCACAATAACTGAGGCAAAGTACTCAGCAATAGGCTATAAAAGCTATCTACAGAGGCACAAATGCCAAAGGCAATAAAAGCCATGCCAAAACCCTGATCAGGTACTAAGGCCATGAGCCATCTTTGAAGGCGTAATGCCCAAACCAATAAAATCAACTAAGAGCCAAGACCTCTTATGAAGAAAGCTTGCTTGCATTGAGTGAACGCACCTACTCGTAATAGTTAGTCCGACCCAGGCTTAGTTGTAAGGCCAGTCGTGTTACTTGTTGATCTGTAAGTGTTTGGGCGAATAAGAACCCTTTTGTTGTAGCATCACATTCGGCGGAGCCGTCGGTGTGTTAATCCGTCTACGCCAT
Organism: Papaver nudicaule; assembly: GCA_023529015.1. Classification (NCBI taxonomy): domain Eukaryota; kingdom Viridiplantae; phylum Streptophyta; class Magnoliopsida; order Ranunculales; family Papaveraceae; genus Papaver; species Papaver nudicaule. Next base: position 10,563 of record JAJJMA010017759.1, on the reverse strand, counting down.
AGCATCACCCCTGGCGGAAGCCATAGTGTATTAAAGTCTATGGGGCAACCCAAACAGCTTATATTAGATCGCCGACGGGCACAAGTAATGGTTACGGCTGGGATCTAACCCTGTCGCTCCGAGAAATTGTTCAGTCAATTGTTGAAATTGTTGGCTGTACGGGACCAGGACTTCACTCAATGACAAGCTAAGTCTTTGAAGACAAATGGAAGCAAGTATAATAGAAGATTGTGTAAAGGCATCATTTAAAGGAAAGACTATCCATTGCAAAAAGCTAAAGAAAATATCCTTACAAGGCGATAATAAAGATGGAAAGAAGCAAAAATACCCGCCTTAACAAAATGCAAAATAAAGAGAGACTGTTCATTACAAAACAAAGAAGTTGCAAGAGGCACAAAGAAAAAGTGTAAAGAAAAGTCGCCGATTCTCTTTCAGGATCATGGAGCGGTCTGGTTCTCGCCATCCTGCCCCTGCACTTTTTCTCCCTCCTCTACTTTTTCTTCCTCTTCCGCTTCTTCATCTTCCTCTTCCTCTTCCTCTTCCTCATGGACCACATCTTCTTTTTCTTCCCCGCCACTAGATCCGGACCCTTCGCCATCTTGTTCACAATCCACCACCTCTTTCACAGCGGAAAATTGAGGAGTGATGACATACTTGGCGGGTATCTCCAAGTTAAGCTTGGGATATTCCTCATTCACATACTCTTGAACGGCGAGGAAATCCATGAGAAGAATTTGTTCTTTGTGTTTGACATCCTTAGCTTGGAGATCCTTCTGAGCTTGGCCTAAATCAGCTTGAAGTCCACTCTGGATCTCGCCCAAGTACTTCACCTTACTCTCAAGGACCTCAATGGCGGTTTGGCACTTCTTGTGGTCTTGAAGCTGAAGGTTCAGTTCAGCGATTTGGCTGGGACATTGGCGGTGAACTTCCACGGCCTGCTTCAGCCTTTCTTCACAACCATTGTGATGGGTAAGCTTCCCAGCCAAGTTAGAGATGGTCTCGGTACAAAGCTTGTGGTCCTCAACAATTTTATGCTGCTTCTTCAGCTCTTCTTCTAACTGTTTGACTCGCCCTGTTTGAAAAATAAAACATGGGAGTCAGAAACTGAGGCAACATAAAGAATCAGGTGGAGAAATATCCTAGAAATCTACCTTCCAATTCGCTCACGTGCCTACAAGCACCAGTTTGGGCTTCTACAAGGAGTTGAAGATGGGATTCAAATTTAGCATTAACAGAAGAACCGGATGCAGTGGCCACCTGCCTCAGTTGGGCTTTTAATTGATTATCAAGTTCTCTGGCGCGATCGCCATGAATCTTACAGAAATCTTTCCACCTTTGTGTTTCTTGTTCGGCGAAATCTCTTTCAGAAATAACAGTGTTAAAGCGAGAGGCAAGCTTATCAGCTCTCGCCTTCTCCTCTAAACGCAAGGAGCTCGCTCTCATATGGTCCACAATGGCGACTTCTTTTCGCTTGTTATTAAGTTCAGCCAGTCGGCGGGCATTATCTCGTTCGCTTTCCATCCACTTTAGATCGGCTTGAAAAACTTTGAGAAGATTATCAAGGTTAACATTTAATTCGTTAACATAATTTAACTCTCGGCGGTACCACTCAATAGTCTTAGCCTGGCCGTACAGCATATCGCACTTCTTAGCATTAGCCTTCGCCAAGTTATCTATCTCGGTTTCAGCTTGCTTCAGTCGTGTGTCAGAATGCTGACGGCAACCTTGGAAGGGGCAAGATCTAAGGGATTCGGCGAAAGACTAAAATACGAAGGAATTTCAGTCTACAAGTTAGAAGAGAAAAATACCTTGAAGTTCTTCACGCTCAGTGGACTCCTTGGTGCTAGCATTGAGCAACTTTGTTGCTTCTGCTTCTTTTGCCTTCAGCTGGCGCTCAAGATCCTCGTTTTCACGAGACAGGAAATTCACCATATCGCCTTGTACGTCAAAAGTATCAATCAGACTCAAACAATATTGAAATCCCTGAGGCAGAAGCGAAAGAAGAATTCAGCAAGGTTAGACATAATAGCTAATAATAAGAACACATTGGAGTGAATAGTTACCGCGGCGGCCATGAAAAAATGTTCTTGGGGAGTCAACCCTTGGGCCACGGAGGCTAAATTTGAAGAATGGGCCAAGCCAGTCGTAGCATACTTCAGCATAGCTTCATAGTAGCGAGAAATGGGACTGTTCCTCTCTTTTTCCAAGGAAAGCAGTCGGGAGAAAGAGTCGGCGAGACTATTTACTACCATGCCAGTATCACTCCTTCTTGGGAGCCCAGGATCTCTACCGCTAAAAGGCATCCTATGAAGATTTGTAAGAGCAAAAGGGGAACTAGAACTACCAGATGGACCAGTAGGGATGTCCCTGGCAGGAGGAATGAGAGCTTCATTGCCAGACTTGGCGGGAGGAACCACAGGTTCTCGCCCAAGAGGAATTTTTGGAGATTCTTTCACAGGCTCGGCGTCAGTCATCACTGTATCGCCGTCTTTCTCTTCAGAGATGGTTGCCAGATTGTGGGTAACAGGGGTTTTGTCCTTTAAATTGGTGGAAGATTTCTTAGGAAGAGGAGTGGTGGAAGCAGAAGTAGAACGCCGAGTGCGAGGCAAGCCTGGCTGAGGCAGCACAGTATCGGACGGCGGAAGCATAGTGTCTCCCTTGTTAGCGGAGGATTCGCCTTGAGAACCTTCGGCGGAAGCATCTGCTTTGAACCTTTTCAGTGTCTGGCGGAGTTCTTCCTGAGGAGTCAGAGCGGGAGTACCCTGCAAATAAGCGGCACACCTATCAGATCTTGAAACAAGCAGAGGCAAATATAGATATATATTTTAAAAATATATGTGATATATTTTTAAAATTAGAAACTTAGTATGCTTGTTCCTAGATCTTCAGCTCTGCCTTTCTTGAAGCTCGGCGAGAGAAGTATAGATATATATTTACCGAAAGTAAAATATTTATTACCTGAGAGGAGGATGTCCTTTTGGTAGACCTTTTTGACAACATCAGCCAGTTACCCTGGGAATCCACCTGTATTTTACCATCGGCACCCAGATATTGTTTTTCTTCCGCCCAGTCCAAATGGGTAAAGTCATGATCCTTGAAGCGCTTGTGTTCCTCGGGGAAGTCTAGTCGCTTGATCGTATTATCTGCATCACACCATCCTAGCAACCAAGGACCCTCCAATAAGCAAGGAATGTGGGTCCAGCCAGTCTCGGAACTCTTTCTTGCTGTAACAGTACCAGTAACTTCTTTGGCGTCTACAGCACCAAACATGACTTCCGCTGGAGTCTTTGCTAGTCTCTTCTTGGTGACAAAGCGGTAAGCCCAAGGCTCACCTTTCACCGAGGAAGGAAGAACATCATACTGCTTAAGAAAATTTTCAACAGTATATGCCTCTGGAGGAAACTTACCCTCCTCAAACAGATCCGGATAGTTAGTTTTGTTTCTACGACGAAGCTTCCACTCTACCAGAATGCGAATTTCATTCGCCGTAAGTTGGAAAGGACTTTTCTTTATCGCCAGGAAGAGGTCGCACATGAACGTATCGGCGGGATCGTATAAAGGAAATATATCCGCCTTTCCAGCCTTGAGTGTGCCATAAGCAGTTATTGCACCCTCACCATGTTGGTCCGGCGTGCGGAGATCTTCCAGAGTAGTAGGGGTAGAAGCCTTTGTTACCTTCTTTAAGGGCGTCAAAGTCAAAGGAGCGATGAACACTTTATCATAAGCACAATATTCTGACCACTTCTTCCAGGATGGGCGAGTAGGAGCTTTAGTAGCAGCAAGAGAAGATTCAACTTCATTGATGGGCGAGTTGGAAATTTGAGCGACAGGAGTTGTAGAACTAGAAGAAGCTTGAGTAGTAGAAGCCATGAGCGAGTAGGGATTCAGGAGAAATTACGGTGTATCGGGAAATCGAAGTTACCGGAGAAGATGAACAAATCCGGCTGCACAGTGAATAAATAGATCAAAGTATGAGTCTGACAGTGGAAAAGATGGAGAGTGAAGAGAGTAAAAAGGGGATGAAATAGAAGTAATGAGTTTACGGTGACAGGAGATGGAAATAGGAAAAATATGGCAGCAGTTGGGGAAGGTTTAGGGTTTTAAAGAGCTCTGAAGATGATTGTTCTCGAGTGAAGAAGAAGAAGGTAAAGGTTTGGAGTGAAAAAACTTAGTATTTATAGGAAGGGAAAACTCAACTGGCGCCCGACGGTTACAAATCGTGGGGAAGTAGCGGAGATCACGGGCATCAACGGTTACCAGTCATAAAGTGCAGACGGCTGCATGAAGGACATGTGGCGTGACGGAGGTTGAGAAAAGGACACGTGGTGAAACGGAAATTTGGTGGAGAAAGTGCGGCGTAACCAAAGCAGAAGTGGATAACGTGGTGCGGCATTTTCGGCGAGAGAGAAGAAGAATTTCACCTCCGGCGATCAAAGATCTTGGAGATGAAAGAGGCAAAATGTAAGGGTAGAAAATGCCTTTGCATGGTAATAGCATCTTAAGGGCTAAGGTGTACCAAAGGTCACTCAAGAGAAGTATGGAATCAAAAATGAAAGCTGTGGGCGAGGTATCCAATTCTGGGTGTAGCGGTAAGATGTGAAGTAGGAGCCGGCGGAATAGACGGCATTGGCGGAGTATGAATAAGCGTAGCGGGGGAAGGTGATAAGTAGTTGAGAAGTAGTTGAGCATTCATTGC
>JAJJMA010017746.1:0-14600 GCA_023529015.1 Papaver nudicaule | reverse complement strand
CTATGACAATGACGATAGCGATGCAGAAATCTCTGGGCTATTCGTGATAGGATATGGATGGCTGCTGAACTTGGCATGCGCAAAATTGGAGTTGGATAGGGATTCCGCACATGCTATTCAAGTTTGCAATGCAGAAATCAGTGCTCCCTGGATCCTGCAAGAGTCCAATGCAGAGAGGCTAACAGCTATTGCCGATTGAATTAAACGCTTGGGAATCATCAATACAAAAGATTGGGTTGGTGAGTTAGTGTATTACTACTACTAGCTAGTACAGAACAGTAGTATTAATCGGAAATAGTGTGTGGTAGTGACTAGTCCCCTTTCTTACTTTCTTTCTCTTCCTTTTGTAAGCAAATTGTTTCTTTGCCTCATTATAGCTAAACAGAGGACCACTTACTTGATTTCGATCGTTCTAGTAGAAGACCCCAAAACTTAGCTGTAAAGGCTGTCTCAATATCTTCACATCTAATAACTAATTTCTCTCTAGAAAACACGATCCACAGCAGTACCGCTAATTTCACCATGGCCTCACAGTTTTGGATATGAAATCTAGAAAAGAGTGACATCAGGTATCATAGCCAGATCTCTCTGACACAACAAACTAAATAAAGACAATAACGAAGCCAGCAAAAGCTTTGCTTATCTCAGACCGTGTACTATCTTGTTTTCATTCCAAACAACTTCAAGGTGACATAATTCCTTAGGTGTCAGCTACAGAAACATCAACTAGAAGTCAAGAACTCGATAACAAGAAAAACTTGAGCACAGCAAAATGGTTGTTATTGTCAAATCTTCTCAAGTGAATCGGTCATGGCGTGAACTAATCCGTAATGTGAACATAAGATGCTTAAAATGATAAAATCATACGAAACTAGCAGCAATGAACACAAAGAATCTCCTGTTTTTCATTCAATTCAACTCTTCGAGTAAAAAAAAAAAAAATACACGCCAAAACCGTGAAACCTTTCTTTTATGAATGAAAAACCAACAATCCCCTTCCAATTACATACAACAGATTTGATAGATTTTATATGTTTTCTAAAAAACAGATTTCTATATTTATACTATAAGCTTATTTTCTTCCTTTGCTGTAGATAGATGTCTACAGACCCCTCCCCCATAGTCTGTACAACTGCGTAAACTAGTGATTAACTATGACAAATGTAAATATTACCGCTGTAAAAGATACCTGAAATTGAATTCATATGGCATCACTTCTACGAATTGTGAAACAGGTTCCTTTCGCCGTCTCTCAATACAGTTGAGTGCTTCCTTCCTTAATTCCGTCGGCAATTGCAGACATATCCAATCCAATAATGATTCTAAATCCTTTGCAAAGTCGAGCAAGTACCAATCTAACAATTTTGGAATCGCTAATTTGTGCAATTTCGAGATGCCAACTGCTGCTTGCAAGTAGTCTTTCTTTGCTGTTTCAAGATCATTTTCAACTTGAGAAGCTGTGTACACTCTCACCTTCAGTTAAGACAGTATTGCAAAATTTAGTATATTGAGGAAACTGATATTGTCGCACTTAGATGAGTTGAATGATAAGGCAATTCAGGGAAGGAAAACTTACAGCAGGAGAGGACCTGCTTCCGCATGAGAGTGCAAATGTGACCAAAGGCTCAGACCACTCCAATCCAAATAGGCTTCTTGCAGTCGTTTCCTTGTTTATTGTAGCTTTAGAATAGGTCTGATGAAAATAATACGTTCTTCATATTCTGAACTCTCAAACAAAGGAGAAAGTAAAAGAAGTTGAAATGAACAATGGCTTACAGATTTTAAATGGTACGGCAGCCTCAAAATGAAATGTTCAATCGTCATTGCATTCAGTGATTGTCCGCTGACGTTTAAGGTTGCCTGAGAAATTAGAAGCGCCTCAGACAAATAATAAAGTAACACGAGTGTAACAGCCTCAACACATGTTGTCTATATGACATCCTTAACATGGAGGTCAATAAGTAAGTATATGTTACCTTTTGCATCAATTCAACAATCATCTCCGCACTGTTGGGTATTCCGTGCTCTAAGAAGGCCTGAAGAAGCATATCCAGTAAATACATATATTTTTCCAATTGACAATATACGGATTTCAAATTCATTGGAAAGAATTATACAATCATCTCTGCACTGTTGGTGTAGTAGTACTTACGTTCATCATACAAGAATTATAGATATTGATCCAAAAAGCAAGCTTCTGCTGGTGATCAAGACCCTGTAAATTGACTAATGCTAGTTTCCCAAGAAGAATCCTGAAAACCCAAAATCATACGAGTGTTATTCTAATGATTACAACACAGTTCAGAGAACCCTAACCAATGCAATCTCAAAGAAACTTACTTTAGTCTTTGAATTAGAAACATAGAGTTAGTTCTCCAGCTAGAATTCATCGAGCTAGCTTCAATTGCGGAAAGATGTTTATACGGCCCAATATCTCTTTTACATAACTCCTTACTACAAACACCATAAGGGTCTGGAAATTCCATTTCTTCACAATTTTCATTAGACTCTTTTGGTCTATTTCTCTGTGTGTTCATTCTTAAAAAGATGCTCGACAAACACTTCACAACTTCCTCCGAAATTTTGTTCGGGCTATTGCTTTCCCCTTCTGACATTCTTTCATCTTGAATGCCTTGAATTTTATGTTCTACCCTATCTTGGTCTATACTACATTCTAGCTGAAATTCAAACAATCCTTATTCAATTCTCCATATACATTAAAAGTCGAACTGCTTAATAAATTCATTGATGCTCAGTACTGTACCTGTGATTTTTTAGGATCGAAATTCTTCGTTGAAGCTTTCTTTACCGTGGTTCTGATTCTTGGAACTGGCTCTCTTTTTGTCTTGGTAGCATTAACACATGAGTGATTCTCTTTGCCCCGGGTATCTTCTAATGATGGAACAGAATGAGGATGGAACTTTTTCAAGGATCGTTTTACATTTGTGGCTCTATTGACATTACTCACTGTTCGATCCGAAACCGAGTCAGTTGCCAATTGAGTTGAATTGGAAGAAACTGTAGTAGTACTAGTAACTGGTGTATGTCTAGAAGTGGATGTTGATGAATTTCCTTCGGATTTAACAGCTTCTTGATAAAGTCCCTGTCTACAATTTACAACTTGTTCTTCTAATCTAACAACCTCTTCTTCCAAAACAGCTACCTCAGCTAAAAGTTCTAATGTCTGAAATCAAAATTTTAGATTTCAATCATACAATGTATTTCCAATCCACCATTACTATAGATAAAGAAGCTCTAAACCTGAAATTTTCTCATAATTTATCAAGGCAACTGGCAATGTAAAAATGTACTTACATATGGAGGCAAATACGGGGGAAGACGAGGTAGAACACCTAGTGGTCTTGTAAATGCTCTTTCTAATGCTCTGTGAACATTTTCTTCTTGTCTCAGTTTCTTCTTTAGCTTATCAACCTGCAGAATTAGATTTTATTACACCAATATCTAACAGAGAGAACAGACATACACAGAGACCGAGAGATAGATAGATGAATTACATCTTGTTGTAAAGCCATTTTTCTTTCTCTTCTTGATCTACGACGACTTGCAGTTGTAGATTTCTCTGATTCCATTGATGCAATCCTAGTTTGTTTCTCCATCTACCCACACAAATACCAAAATCAGAAAAACTTTCCCCACTGTGAAAATCTTTGTTTTACTAAGATAAGAAATTATCACAATTTACAATTGAAGGAACAGAAGCCTTACACATTGATCTAGTACATGAAAAACAATGAAATCCATTACAGTTTTTGAGACTTCCCCAAGTTACAAATAAAACAAAATGATAAACAGAGAGAAAATGAAAGGTTAAAATTTGAGGACCCATTTAATATCCTCTTAAAAAGGTAAGCTTTGATGACTCTGTAAAACTTTACAACCATAAAAAGAAACCCCCATTTCTGTAAATTAAAGACACAAATCATACAGAAAGATCCTTACTTTATCATGATTCAGTGGAGCTGCTTTCATGGTTTGAATTGTTGTTCTGACTCTGGTATTCATCTTTAATTAAGAACAGAACAGAGCAGTAATAATACCCTGAACCAAAACATACATAACCAATTAATAATAAATGTAAGTAATTAAAGATTACCGATAAACAGAAACAGAGATAGAAACCTTGAGAAGTTGAGAGAGAAACTGATAAAGTAATAGAATTCCAGAGCGGGAAAATGAAAATTGAATGAGACTACTCACAATTTGCGAAGAAATTCTTGATTTGTGTGTGTGAATTAAAACAAATAGTAAAATCTGCAGTGGAGTAGACGACGAGATTTGTTGTATCTGAACTTCATCGAAGAAAGCAAAACAGAAGAAAGGAAAAAAAGAAAGGAAGAACCACTTTTGAATCTTTTGATTTGACAATGGCTATTACAAAGAAGAGAGACAAACAACAAATCTGTTAAAATTAAAAAATTGAGTGAATGAAATTTTACTCTGTATCTCTCCCTCTCTGTTCTGTCTTTCTTGAAGCTTTTAAAATAATGGAGGAGGAGGGTCTTATGACAGAAGGCAGGAGGCACACTATAGTGTAGTGTATAGAGTTATGTGAAAGAAACAAGCATGCGCAGCTGGCGTATGTTAGCACGTAGCTTTCACTGATTCTAATTTCCATTTACTCTCACTCAATTCCCTTTTCTAGGAAAATCTCCGAAACTACCCTTATTCAATTTGGAGAATGTTTACTGTAAATGAATATGCTGAGTTTGCGTGGGGTATTGTCAATTAGATACCCACTGAAAACTGGCAAATTACCCAATTTCGATCTGAAATTTCTTGGTTGAGGTCAAGACTCAAGAGGGTGGGTTTTCCTATTTTTATCAAACATTTGTTGTGATTTCGCATCGCACGACTCGGGCAAAAAGGTTTGGGAGTGTCAAATAAAAGCTGCAGAAATCACATGGCTTCCGATTAAAGCGTTTTTCTCACAAGCAGGGTCCAACGGAGGGTATTTTAGTCATTGAGGTTAAGCTTAGGCATGTTAATCAGCACGTGTACTGCATGTGATGCGAGATTATCATGTGCACCTTGTAATCAGAAGGAAATTTTCGGTGGAGATTAAGAAGCAAAAGTTCCAAGTTAAAATTTAAAAAGAGAGCAAAATGGTAACTAGAATTTGAACTCAAGAGGAAATGAGACGGTGTGGGAGGAGAGGCGAAGATAATGTGGAGGGGGTGGTGCTGTCGTGATAGATGATGACACAAGAGATAGATTGAGAAATATCACTATTTATAGAGACGTTACGGAACGGAAACGCCACCGTACAAGCCGAATTAGGTGGGACCCGATTCTCGGACGTTATCATACATATGCTGACAGAATTGGTGTCACGTGTATAAACAAGCCGAGTTCCGCTAACACAGCTTGGTGAAAGTCGTAGGAGAGTTCAGGGACGGGTTTGGGCTGACACTTGTACAACGGGGGCAACTTGAAGACTGTTTTTGGACGATGGAGGCTGTAGCTGTACCGTGGTGGATCAGTTTCACGTATTGTTTGCCTCATGAGTCACTGAGGCCGGTTCCAATGGAGCCAAGCAAATCAAAGGATTTACAATCCCACGTGGTCTAGCAAACTAAAAATGGAGCAGTGGAAAAACTAGCAAATTTGATATAAATTGAGTATTTTAAGTTACTTTGTGGGTCCAAATAATAAAAAAAAAATTAAAAACTAGATAAATATATATATGTGGGACCAAATTTTAATTAAAAAAGATTTGTTAAACTAAAAAGTATGAGAGATTAGAATTGTATCGATGGAAAAACCATTTGTCGATGGAAATTCGATCGACGATCCTTTTTCTGTCTCACGTTGCAACGTCGCTTGGGGTGTTTGCTGGGTCCATAGCCAGCCAAAACACTCATAGTTTGAGTTTTTGGTGTCCCATAGGAACTGGCCTAATGCTTGATTGTTCGAGGGAATTTTCCCAAAAAAACCCGTATCAGAGAGGAAAAGGTGGGGTAGAAATGTAGCAAAGCTAAAGGTGAAACAAAACCGACTACTATCATCTTTGACCCCAATTAGGTGGATTGTACGTATAAAATCTCGCCATGTAAATCAAATTTTGCATTCTATTCAATAAAGTTTTTACAAAAAAAAAAATAGCTCTTGGCTGAAATGATATTAGCAAATTAATGATCCTTAGTGCTTGTTCTAACCGCCATTGATGCAGATGAGCATGTAATAGAGTACTTGGAGGCAACAAACCCGATTGTCGTTAAATTATCGCCAAATAGCCCAAAAAGGCGGAAGATCCGGTTTGCAGATAACTAGTAAAAAACAACTCATGTGGCATTAGGTTTGTATTTATCAGTATTTTCTATATTTTGTAAAATCTCAATTTTACTAAAAATTGCAGTTTTGGGATTGAATCAGTTTAGTTTTTAATTCATCCTTTCTTGACTAGCAAGTTTGCAAGTCTATTTAAGAGGTTGCGAGTCTTTGTTCTAGGCAGTTTTGATAATTGTTAGAGTATTGCTCGGTCAAACCTACTAACGCTGGTATGTCAAGCTAGTTGTCAAGTTTGGATGTCAAAATACAATTCTTGATTTAGTCTGCTTAAGTTTAGATTTCGGATATGGGAATTACACTAGGTAGGTGAGACCTTGAAGACAAAGAATAATCACAAAGACATCATTACATCTTCATCGACAAAAGATTAGTAGGAGTTGTGACTTTATGGACTCTTTTATTCTACTTATTCGATCATTCGAAATATAGTCGGCTACTTTAGTATGGAATAGCTTATTGAGATGTATTCCTATCTACATAACTACACGTTGTGTTAATATGCCTTACAAGTGTACTAAGGTTATAGGATACGTATGAGAAAGATTCAATACAATGGTTTGCTAGCGAATCAATGTGGGAGAATGGTGAATCTTGGAGTATACTCTAGAGTGAGTATAAATGGATTATGGCTCAGAACGTAACAACGTTTAAGTACGAATAATGGCCAGCCCACGTACGACAGAGCAGATCCAGTTAAACCCTACTTGAAGCACAAACAGATAGCAAACTGGTTCGTGAACATGAGCTTCTGAATTTCCTCTTGAACTCTAAAAGTCTATCTTGAACATGAACCTATACACGAACAAGACCTCCGGGAATTTAGCCTGGATTTCAAGTATGGACAGTTCACGAACCGTCCTAACATATATTCTTTACGTGGTTTAATCAGGGACTCCCAGATCTCACAGACAGATGGACTAGATCTTCAATGCGAATGTTCGACGTGGTTTATCTAACGATCTCAATAGTCCAACAAGATTTCAGTTGGTCACCCTTGTGTTGAGACCATATCTTTGAAGTAGTTTTCCTCTACCAAGCTACTTGGTGATAAACTCTAATTGGTTTCCATGTGTGATTAAACTGTGATACTTTGTGTGGAGTTAAATAACGGGTTTGTTTACACGGTCACAAACTATCTTGTAGGATAAGAAATCAATTGTTTTATTCCTAAGCAACCTATCTTATTGAATGCTATAAATTGAGGACATCTAGAACGACAAGCATCAAGCAGTCGTTAGAATCATAGTAATTCTTCGACAATTCTTTGCACTTCAGTGTAAGCTTGTTGTGGAGAGTCGTCCTCTATAGGTATACACTCTTCGTGGAATTGTCCTAGGACTATATAAACGACTTCACTTGAGAGTTGTGAAGCACAGGTAGGAGATATTTTCCTTTGTAGTATTTATCGGAGTAACCTGTAACCTTGGTAGATTATACTTGTTCTTGTCTATTTTACGGCCCTTCTTTTCTGCAATAAGGCCACTCAAGAACAGTTGATCAACTACAAGGTTGATAGAAGCAACGTAAGCCGGCACTGCGTGTTGTAAGACATAGTTAACTCTGATTGTGTAAGTATTGTCTTTTGCAACTCTTTTCACGATTGAGGTAGAGACAAGTCAGGCATCGTTTACTTGATTTACGTGTCAGCCCTAACTTATAAGTGAGATTTCCGTATAATCTTGAACATATATAGAAGAAGTCACTTTTGAATGTTAATCTGTTGGAGGACAGATATGACACTGGTATTCTCTGTTGCAAAGCAGATTGAGTACCAAAAGCTTTTAACAGCGGTTAAAGAAACTCCTAGGCATGTAACAGATGTCAGTTAGGGGAATCAAGTGCTTAGGGTCTTGCGAGATCCAAGAGACTTAAGGAGTGCACCAGTAGTTGATTTTCTTGGAGGGCTTAAGTCGGTCTCATCTACATCCCAGTCCGAAGTCTGATAGTATGCTAGTGTTTGTAGACAACTTAATAGTGTGTGGTGTTCAAACTGGACTAGGTCCCGGGATTTTTCTGGTGGATTGCGATTTACTTGTTAACAAAACTTCTGGTGTCTTGTGTGCTTTACTTTCCGCATTATATCTCTGATTATATTATATATTAAAGCAACACAAGTTGTACGTTATTAACCTACAGTTAATTCCCAATCCTTCTGAGGGATTCACAAAGACTTGTCTTTGTTGGAATTGATCTTCAGTATCCAACTAAGGTTAACGGTTTGGATATTGATTTTTAAATCTTTCAAATATGCTATGGAATCACGAACCTTAAAAGTTGGTGGTGTATTTCGGCACCCCTGCTTTTTCAAAAAAAAAAAAAATTTATCAAACTTTATTAAGTTTAATTGATTTGTTATCTATAGTCGTGAATCGAGGTCTAGATAATTTATCTTCGTCCATAATATTCTTCGTAATTTCTTGAGGTCTAGACAATTTATCATTTTCAACGTTTTAATTAATATCCGTTGCATTAGCCATTAGAATCTCTCACGAGATTATTTCCGGGAGAACTCTCAGTTAAACTAGAATCACTCCTCATCAAATGTAGATCATCAAATCATATCAGTAAAATAAAATTTAATGAAACATTAGAATTTTGATATAAAAAAATAAGTAAATTGATTAAAATAAAATAATATACATCAACACTAACCTCGATATGTATTAGAGTGATATAGACTAGAGATCATATCACCTCGATGCATGAAAAATACAAAGGGATGTTGATGTACTAAGAATTTTGTGTCATTGCCTACTGTAATTGATGTACTTTGATGTATACGATTTGATGGAAAAATTAAATATAAATATAAATGGTATTCAAAAGCTAATTTATTTGGCAAACAATAAGGTTATTGCCTCTCCAACAAATCACCACAAATCCTTCATTTATATAGGTTGATAAACTTGTTGTTCCACTGCTCTAATGCTAGAAATCTTTGGACATCCATCTCTTCAGAAATTGAGAATCTAATCAGAGACATTTACAACTTCAGGGAATGCATGAAAGGATGGTGGAATCCAGAGAATGAAATATCCTTTAAATTAGCTGATAAATTTCATGTTATTGTGATTTTTTTTTTTAAAATTATGAACGATAATTTCAAGAATGATAAACACCCTATGATTGGACCATCAGTTTGAGGATGAGAAGTAGTGCTGAACTATAAGGTAGTTCATTAATGTCTTCCCAAAATAAATGAGAACTTTAGCATCTCTATCAGAAGTAATTGACTTTGCTACACCATGAAGACGAACTATCCCCCGGAAAAATAAAGAAGCAACATTTGAAGCATAAGTTGTATGCTTACAAGCTATAAAGTGAGCCATTTTTGAGTATCGATCAAATGCAACCATAATAGGATCATTATCTCTAGCCAGGGGCGGATCCAAGATTTGTATGGAGGGGGTGCAAAAATCTGCTTCAGTTAGGTTAAGGGTAGCAAAATAGCAAAATTAGGCTTAAAAATGGACTACAAATTTAAATTGAGCTCAATATAGGCTTTGGATCTAGCTGGGCTGGGGTAGCAAGTGCATACACATACTTTCAGCTGGATCTGCCCCTGCCTCTAGCATTACGAGGTAATCCAAGGATAAAATCCATACTAACATCAGCCCAAGGAGCTTCAGGGACTGGTAAAGGAGTATAAAGACTAGTATTTTGAAATGTACCTTTTGATCTTTGACAAACAATACACTTCATTACTTATTTCTGGACATCACACTTGAGTGAAGGCCGATAGTATCTTTCTTTTACAAGTGTAATAGTTTTGTCTCTTCCAAAACGTCAACCAAGTCCACTTCCATGTAATTCTCGTAAAGATGAAGGCGTAAAAAAACTTGAGGAATACAGAGGTGATTACCTTTAAAAGAAAGATACTATCGGCATAGATACTATCTTTCTTTAAAAACCATCTTGAATTTGAAAATCATCCACACCATTAGCTAGAGAACTGCATTGGTTCTACAATAATTTAAAATCTTCATCATCTGCATAGATATCCTTGGTGTAATCAAAAGCAAAATTATCATTGCAAGTAGTTGAGTTCTTCTACTTAAATCATCTGCTACTTGATTCAGTTTTCCTTTATTATGCTTCACAGAAAAGGTGTATTTGTTGATGGTTGACAGCCAACAATCATGCATTCGATTATTTTTGCATGGGTTTGTAAGAACTTTAAAGCATGAGTGTCAGTATTAACAAAAAAATTAACGGTGTACAAAAAATGTATGCCATTGTTTGAGACTTGAATTGGAGCAAGTAATTCCAACTCATAAGTGGACCATTTTTTTTGTATATCTGAATTCTTCTCACTGTGGAAAGCAACCAGATGGCTTTGTTGAGATAAAATTGCGCCAATGCCAATGATGGAAGCATCCCAATCCACTTCAAAGGCTTAGAAAAATTTGGCATAACAAGAACTAGAGTTGTACATAATTTTCTCTTTAAGAGTATGAAAATTCCGACATCTTCTGTCCATACACTCAATAAGAGGCGCTGCATTGGTACTGAAATTCCTTATGAAGTGTCTATTAAATGAAGCCAATCCATGAAAACTCCTAACATCACGAATGGAAGTAGGAATAGGCCATTCTTTAATAACTTTTACCTTTGAAGGATCCATATGTGTACCCTTATCAGATACAACATATCCTAATAATGTAAGTTCAGACGCCATTATGAGATCTTCCTTATCAAATTCACAAATTGAGTGTTATCATACAACCCCTTCAACACTTCAGAAAGATGAATGAGATGTTCCTTCTCATTATGGCCATATATCAAAATGTCGTCGAATAAACAATCACAAATTGACTAAGGAAAGGTTTCAAAACCTGATTCATAAGTCGCATGAACGTGATGGGAGCATTAGATAATCCAAATGGAATAACAAGCCAAAAATACAAACCTTCACGTGTTTTAAAGGTTGTTTTCCATTCATCTCCTTCTCGAATTCATATTTGGTGATACCCACTACGAAGATCAAGCTTTCTAAAGATTGTAGATCCAGCAGTAAGTCAAAATTATCATTAATACGAGGAATAAAAAATCGATATGGAATTGGGATTCGATTCAAAGCTCGACAATTTATGCGCGTTCTCCATCCACCATCTTTTTTTTCAACCAAGAATGCAAGACAAGCACAAGGACTGTAACTGGGTCTAATCAAACCCTTTGCCAGTAAATCAATAACTTGGCCTTGTAAATTTTCATATTATGTTGGCCTTAAAAGGTGATGTGCTTGATTACGAAGATAACCACCAGGTATGAAATTAATACCATGTTGAAGATCCCTTAATGGAGGTAAATTAACATGTAATTCTTCTGGAAATAAATCAGTGTAGTGAGATAATAACGGTTGTACCTTTGGAGTAATGTCTATCGTTGGTTTAAGATCTTCATGAGAGCTCTAAGTATGAGAGTTTTGCAAAGATCGAACAATAATGGCTACCAAAGCACTAGTTTTCCTATCACAATTTTCTTCTACTACTGTAGATGATTTGGAAGGACATAACATCTTCATTTTTCTATCGAGGTAAAAAGTATAAGTATTCACAAAACAATTGTGTATAGCTTGAAAGTCATATTGCCAAGGTCTTCCAAGAAGAATGTGTGTGGCATTCATGTCAATCACATCACATAAAATTGAATCTTCATACTCAGGAAAAGAGAAAATCACACACATTGATGTGTAATATCTTGAGTAGAAGAACTATTAACCCAACCAACAGAGTAAGGTTGAGGCTGGGGTGTAACTGGAAGGACATACTTCTTGACCATATGAGCAGCAACATAATTATCCACACTACCACTGTCGATTATCATATTACAAAGTTTTCCTCCAATAACACATCTTGATTTGAAAATACCGTGTCACTGAGAATAACAAGGTTGAGTAAGTAAAATTGGAGGTATCATTCCCAAAAAATGCTCATTATGTGCTTTATGTAACTCATGAGGTTCATCAGCATCTAAATCATCATTATCCCACTCATTACCGTATTGAGCTTCACCGATAAGTTGAGTTTCACCAATAAAACCATTGAATTTATGACATTCACTGGAATTATGTCCAGGTTGTTAAGATTTATTGCACTTGTCTCATCGGAACTTTGAATACATATTTGGAGTTTTAGTTTGAGGATGAGGAAATTGTTATTGTACCAGATATGTTGGTTTGACGGTTGAGATAATTTTGTGGTTGTTGCATAGATTGAGCTTCAATTAGAGTAGCCTGAATATGAGCAGTGTTTAAAAGGAAAGGGTGTAACTGTGTAAAACCCTAATGGTTAGATCTTACACAGTACACCCAAATAAGATACATCAACATACACACAATCATTCCAAAACATACATCACACACAATAACATAAGGAATATCAAAGAGATAAGGGTTAGAGATACTTGACAAGATGTTTTTACTTGGTTCGCCCTCATAAGTAAGGACTACATCCAAGGATTATCACTAGTATAAGCATGATTACAACTCTCTCTTTACCTTGCTAATCTTCTGGACTTAGTCTCTCAAATAAGAACCCTAACTTTAGTCTTGGGCTGTAGAGAGCAAGTATGATACTTTTCCTCTCTCCAGACCAATCCCAAAATGTGTCCAACCCCTTTTTCAGTAGGTTCACTTGCTATTTATAGACCTCTTACATCATGGATTACAGCTAATACAGACAGTCCGAGACTGACACTATTTGTCACGACTCGCCGTCATACATACATCGGCGACCTCATTCCTTACTTTACAAACATAGACGATAGAATCTCCTAGAGGATAAGATCAATGACGCATCTTCCACTGAGTCAAACCAGTCAACCTGACAATGTATCCGTTCTGACTTCTCTTAAATGCACACCTAATTATCACCTAACAATTGGTGACGTGTCTCCATTCGTTGATCCTTTACTCGGCGTAACCTTGGCTTCTTCAATATACTCGCCGAACCATACTATTCAACCCAAACTCATATATCGCCCAATCTATTACTCGCTGATCCAGGACATCTCTGATATACTCTTTTTATATAGCCTCCTATCTAGAATGCTTTTATATCGGGTAGGTATTTTCTACCCTTACATTTTGCCTCTTTCATCTCCTAAGGCTTTAGTCGTCGGGGATGAAACTTTCTTAGCTCGCCGAAAATACCTTGTCGCTTTTATGACACGTGTTGTCCATGCATTGTCGGCTTCACCTTTCGACCTGATGACTTGAAGCACCGGTTGCTCTTCTTTCGATATAAATTCACTTTCTCCTTCTTTTCAGATCTATCTTCTTCGAGACTTCTCTTTCTTCAAAACAGCAAAACCAGAGCTTTTCCAAAACCCTAAAACGCCGATAACCGCTGTTGTAACTTCTTTTGTTCTTCATTTCTCACCAAGTCCTAAGATTTCTTCCCTTCTTCTTGTTTCCATTATCAGTGCTGATTTCTGCTTTCAGATCTCTTTTCCAACACATTTTATTTGCCGATAACCGCCAATCTTCATCTTCTCCGATCATTTTCTTACCGATAACCACCAAGCGGGAAATGCCATACACATTATTGGATCTGATCCTACCCAAGCCGCCATATCTCGCTTATAAGCTCTTGAATGCTGTGTAGGGTCTCCCGTTCCATCATAGATGGAAGTGAATTTAGGCGTAGCATATTTGGGAGACACGTACCCATATGTAATACAATCATGAAAGGGTGTTTTCTGTGCCTCTAAAAGTGCAACCTTGAATTTTTCGACTCCCTCGATGATCCGCTTAAAGCTTCCACTTTATATTTTAGTCGGCGAAGGTCCTTCTTCATCTCTTTATCTACTTTATGCCGTCGCTTAGAGCTGCTATGGTCTTTGCTATCTCTTCCAGGCACATTCATCCTTCTGCCCCTTTCGTCATATTTCGCCGATGAATCTGAGATCCCTGCTGTGCTGGTTCCACTCTTTTCAACTCGGCGAGTTGTATGCGAATGAGACTCATAGCGAGTCGAATGCGCATGGGACTCATGGCGAGATGAATGCGCATGGGACGCATGGCGAGTTGAGTGTGAGTGGGATGCATGACCTTTATTTTGTGCCGCCATCAACTCCCTATGACTCTGAAGTACCGTCTCCATCTGCAATTGCATTTGTCTCTCCATCTGACTCGCTTGCCTGTTATTGGCCTCAAGAATC
The DNA here is from genome assembly GCA_023529015.1 of Papaver nudicaule. NCBI lineage: Eukaryota > Viridiplantae > Streptophyta > Magnoliopsida > Ranunculales > Papaveraceae > Papaver > Papaver nudicaule. The sequence goes on along the minus strand of JAJJMA010017746.1, from coordinate 128 downwards.
TGTCTCAGCAACGCTTCAGTAGTATTTGTGGATCCAGTGTTATCTGCTATCACCACTGGGCGAGTTACAGTAGCTCCAGGCACTATCTCTGCACCATTTATGCTTGTCGCCTGCGAAATTTCTCCCGC
>JAJJMA010017743.1:0-12296 GCA_023529015.1 Papaver nudicaule | reverse complement strand
AGCACATGAAGTTATCTTCCCAGCTGAAGAATGAAAAGGCCGTCGTTGCTCGTTTGTCTTCTCAATTGGTTTGCAAAGTTGCTGAACGAGATTCCGCTCTCGACGAGATTCAGCGTCATAAAGATTTCGCTCAAATTCATGGAGATCGTGCTAGGCAACTAAGTGAAGAAAATGAGAATCTTAGACGTAGAATCAGAGAAGCTGTCGGTCCCTGCTCTGATGAAGAAGTTTCGGATAAATTGGGTCAAATTAACGTTGCCCAGGAGGGTATACGTATGTATGTTAATGAACTAGAAGGTAGTTACTAGGGTTTTTGCTTTCTGTCTATGACTTCAACGGGTTAGCTTTTGCCTCAGCGTCTAACTTATTTTCTATTTTGTTCAGAGAAAAACAAGAAGCTTGAATCTCAACTAGAAGAGCGGTCTACTGCTGTGAAAGAGCATGAAAGTTTTGTTCCTAGGATTGCACAACTAGAAGAACAAGTTAAGAAACATCAATCAAGTGAGGCTGAACTGCATGAGCTAAAATCAGATCATTTGTTGTGTACCGGCAAGATTTTCAACTTGGAAAATGAAATTAAGACTCTCCAAGAATACAAAGAGAAATTTGAGCTGGAATCCTCCAAATCTGCTAAGCTTCAACAAATGAATGATCATAAGCAGACTGAGTTGAATCTTGCTAGAAAGACTGCACTAGACAAGGAAGAACAATATGCTACTATTATAAGTGCGACTGGGTTTATCGCCATCCAAATGTTCTTGGCTAAGTTTTGTCCTAAACACAAGATAAAGATACCAAAAGCTTACGACCCTGACCGCCTTCCTCCTGGTATGGATGGTGCTCCTTCTGCCGTTGATGAAACTGTTTTAGTTAACAGCGGGACAGAGTCAGAAGAAGAGGGTGAAGATGAAGAAGGTGAAAGAAATGAAGATGGCAATGAAGGAAGTGAGAAGGATGGGGATGAAGATGTTGTGGACAATGCCGCTGGAGATGATGGGCGTCCAAATCCTAATGGCGAAAATTCCCTTCATGATGCTGGTGAAGATGCTAATGTCGTTGATGACCAAACTGCTCCTGAGAATCAAAGCCAAAGCGCCGACCAATCTCTCGAAGGCAAAGCGTAATTACCGCCGAGGGTGCAGAAGAAGAAGATGACACTTTTGTTAAGGATTCAAACATGGCTGTTCACAATTCCTTGAAACCTCCAGAACTTCATGTACTAAAAGATGTTTCCTTTTTTAGCCATCCAGTGTAATCTGAATAGCTATTTTATTTAGTTTTCCTTGCTTTAGTTTATCATGAGATATGTTTATATCTCCCACTCTTTTGTTATGGAATTTTGATGTATGTTTTTCAACCTTTGCACTTTGCTATTTTTTTATTTTTTTTATTTTTTTTTTGTTTGTTTCCGCCGGTATAATCAAATCCATTTTAGTTTCAATGATGAGCTGACAGTATTTTTTCTTAGCCACATCGCACCCTTTCGCTATACATTGTTACTTGTGCCCGTCGGCGATCTATTATAAGTGGTAGGTTTGCCAAAAGGGTGGTTAGTGCCTCCGGGAGTCTTATATTTTTCTGCCAGTACTTACAGATCAACAAGTAACGCGCCAGGAGTTATAGCACCAGTTAGCCAGATTTACTGTTATTCAAAGCTATGCATCAAAATCTAAAATGTTTCGTTATGTCCCGGCGTATGATTTCATGGCAATCTTGCCTCAGCATATGGCTATTGAGCCTTGTAACTTTTCTTGGCAATTTTGCCTCAGCATATGGCTATTGAGCCTTGTAAATTTTCTTGGCAATTTTGCCTCAGCATATGGCTATAGAGCCTTGTAAATTTTCTTGCCAATTTTGCCTCAGCGTATGGCTATTGAGCCGTGTAAATTTTCTTGGCAATTTTGCCTCAGCATATGGCTATTGAGCCTTGTAAATTTTCTTGGCAATTTTGCCTCAGCATATGGCTATTGAACCTTGTAAATTTTCTTGGCAGTTTTGCCTCAACGTATTTGTCGCCGTATGCAAATAATTAAAATGACACAATAATTTGTTAACGGGGTTCAGCGCATAAAGCAAACCTACGTCCCCGGATCTTATTTGCTGCAACTTACAAAAGCTAATAAGACCTCTTGGGTATTATGCCCGCCCAAGACTTCGGATTTTACATGCCGCCTTATGGATAAAATCTCTTAATAAACTTGGCATTCCATGGATGCTCAAGTTCTTTACCATGCTCATCGACTAACACATAAGCTACACTACCCGCTACACGCTTGATAACATAAGGGCCTTCCCAAGTAGGTTCCAGCTTCTTACATCCTTTCTTCTTCTGATATGGCGGTATCTCCCTTAATACAAAATCACCAGGCTGATAGTCTCTTGGCACGACGCGTTTATTATACTCCCTGGCTAGACGACGATGATAATTTTCCATATGAGTCAAAGCGATGATCCGCTGTTCTTCCAAATCGTTTAATTTTGCCAAGATTAAGTCTGTATTAAGATTCTTCTCCCAGGCTTCATGTTTTGTCGTTGGCAATATGACTTCTGATGGAAGTACCGCTTTTGCACCAAATGTGAGTAAAAAGGGAGATGCTCCAGTTGCCTCTCGGATTGTAGTTCTGTAAGACCATAAAACATTATGAAGATGTTCACACCATGCCTTCTTGTGCCCCTCGACTCTCTTTTTTAATCCCATTCCTATTGTTTTATTTGTGGCCTCCGCCTGCCCGTTGCTTTGAGGATAGATAGGAGTGGATTTTCCTAGTTTAACGCCGTATGTAGCCAGCAGGTTTTCAATATTCTCGCCGACCAACTCCTTCCCATTATCCGTGCAAATTTCCGCCGGAACACCAAAACGACAGAATATATTTTCCCATATGAATGTAAACACTTCTTTTCCTGTTCTTTGTCTAATTGCCTTAGCTTCACACCATTTAGTAAAATAATTTGTTGCCACAATGATATACTTTCGCTGTCCCGATCCTGGTGTTAGTGGTCCGATGATGTCAATCCCCCATTTGGCAAAGGGCCAAGGACTTAATACTGAATTTAGCGAGACTGCTGGCGCCTTTATTCTATTTGCATACAGCTGACAATTCCTACACCGCTTAGCATATTCAGCAGCATCACCATTCATCCAAGGTCAGTAATAACCTTGCATCTTCACTTTTAGAGCTAGCGCTCTCTGCCCGCTGTGATTTCCGCAATCTCCTTCATGAATTTCTTTCAACAGCTTCTTTCCTTCCTCCCTTGATACACATCGTAATAATGGCCCAGCAAATGATCTTCTGTATAATACGCCGTCTCTTAACTCATAATTTCCTGACCTTCTTATGACTTTAAGTAATATCTAATGGGAGTCCGCCAATCTGCTTCCGCAGACTCTTCAATGTCTACCGCTAATACTTCCTGCTGCCTTCTTTCTTCTATTGACGACATCTTTAACCTTTCAATTGCGATAGCCGGCACTTCTGGATCCGCCATCATAGAAGAGATGAACGCCAGTGCATCAGCATGTCTGTTCTCATTTCTGCATATATGCCTAAATTCGATGTCGGTAATCTTGTTAGCGTATTCTCTTGCCAATTGTAAGTACTGCTTTAGTGATCTATCATGTGCTTCATATATGCCTAAGATATGTCGAATGACTAACTGGGAATCACTAGTTAAACGGATGTTGCTGATATCCATCTCGATTATGAGCCTCATAGCGTGTATTACCGCTTCGTACTCTGTTTCATTGTTTGTAGCTGGAAACTCTAATCTAAATGAATAAACTATCCTTGCACCCTTTGGCGAAATGAAGACTATGCCAATTCCTTTGCCTTCTTTATTAGCTGAGCCGTCCACATATACTTCCCACTGATTTGGATCTCTTTTCAACAAGTCTGGAACTCCTTCATCTGGATCTTCCTTCTCCATCAATGGGATGTCTTCAGTTTCTTCTTCTTCTTCTTCAATTGGAAAATCTGCCAGAAAGTCAGCAATAACCTGTGACCTTTGAGCTGTCCTAATTTCATACTTGACGCCGTACTGATCTATCTGAGCATTCCATTTTGCAATACGCCCTGCTCTTTGAGAACTATGAAGAATGGCTTCAATGGGAGTTTTGGTGAGTACCGTTATGGGATGAGCATGAAAATAAGGACGGAGTCTGCTAGTGGCGAAAACTAGAGCTAATATTAATTGCTCTATCTTAGTATAATTCTTCTCAACAGGTTGTAGAATTCGACTAATATAATAGATTGGTGTTTCTCCTCCTTTTGTCCGTACCAAAACTGCAACCGCTGATGATGTGGCCGCTAAGTAAACTCTCAATTCTTCTCCATGTTCCGGCGGCTGAATAGCTGGTAAGGTGGCTAAGTACTTCTTTATTCCCTGGAAGGCAACTTCATGATCATTTGTCCAATTGAACTTTTCTCCTTTCTTCAGCATTTGGAAAAATAACTTGCACTTATCAGAAAACCGAGATATAAATCTGTTAAGAGACGCCAGTATGCCATTTAAGCGCATGACATCTTTCAGGGTTACCGGCGAGGGCATTTCCAAGATAGCTTTGACTTTGGCTTGGTCTGCCTCTACTCCCTTTTTTGTGACAACATAACCCAAAAACTTTCTAGAGGTGACGCCGAATACGCACTTTGCAGGGTTGATCTTCAACTTGGTTACACTCATGTGATCAAAAATTTCTTTCAAGTCTTGCACGTGATTCTTCTTTTTCTTACTTTTAACCAACATATCATCAACGTAAACCTCCATAGTTTTACCTATCCATTTTTCGAACATATCTTGGACCATCTTTTGATATGTAGCACCAGCATTCTTGAGACCAAATGGCATTCTTGTGTAGCAAAATAAACCTTTGGTAGAGAAAAAGGCTGTGTGCCGCTGATCTTCTTCTGCCAGCGGTATCTGGTTATATCCAGAATAGCCGTCCATAAAAGATAATAATTCATGCCCAGAAGTGGCATCGACAGTCTGATCTATGCTTGGTAATGGAAAGCTATTCTTGGGACACGCCCTATTCAAGTCGCTGAAGTCGATGCAAATTCTTACCCCTTTATTCTTCTTAGGAACCACCACCATATTAGCTATCCACTCCGGATATTGAACTGGCCTAATGATTCCAGACGCCCTCATCTTATCAATCTCTGCTTCCACCGCCTCCTTATACGTTGGTGCCAATTTCCTTGGACGCTGCTTGAATGGTCTGATTTTTGGATCTATATCCAATCTATGGCATGCAGTTTTTGGATCAATACCAGGCATCTCATTCATGCCCCAAGCAAAAACATCCACATATTCTTTTAGTAAAGCTTCTAGTTGCCGCGATTCTTCTTCATTCAATAAAGTGCCAATTTTTACTATCATAGGGGTATCTTCCTCGCCTATGTTGATCTCCCTTGTAGGTTCTACCGCTGTGAAGTGCAATTTTGGCTCTTCCATAGGCGAAGGTTCTTTTAGTTGCTATAAGGGTGCCGCTGAAGGACTTGATGTAGAGTCATCCTCCTTCACAGAAAGAATATATTTGTTGGGGTCGGCGACCAGTGTGGTTATTTCTTTAGTCTTGGTTGCTTCTTTGGTCTGCTTCTTTTTCTCATTCAGCCTGGCCTTTCGAGTTTCACGCATCTTGACGTCTACTTCATTGCATGCCTTTGCCGTAGATGAGTCGCCAATGTATTTTTCTACCCCTTCTGGAGTTGGAAATCGCAACCGCTGATGATAGGTCGAAGGTACTCCCTTGATGCTGTGTAGCCATGGTCTGCCAAGGATTGCTGCATATGGCGAGTCTACATCCACAACACAGAAAGTAGTATCCATGATCAGGGTCTTGCATGTGACAACCTTCATCTTCACCTCTCCTTTAGGCTTGGACGCTATCCCATTAAATCCATAGATACTATATGAGGAAGGAATTAATGATTCTACCGGTTCTTCTTTAGAATCCATGGCCTGGTACGCTAAATTGAAGAGAATATCAACAGAACTTCCTGGATCCACCAGCACTCTTGGGACTTTGAACTTTCCTATTTGGATAGTTGGTACCAATGGATTCAAATGACTTCTTGCCTCTGGTGATAATTCTACCGCCGAAAAACTAACTGGCTTTTTCATCCATTCTAATAGTGGGCTATTCTTGACGGCGACACTGAAAATCTCTTTACCATCTCTATCCCTCTTATGAATCCTTAACATTATGTTATTATGGAATTCATCTCTACTGATTGTTGAATGCACAATAGAGAAACAATTCAACTCCTTGAGATCACGCTGAACTTCGACTTCAAAAACTTCAGGCTTTGGATGTACAGGCTGGACTGGCTGAACCTCCATTGGTGGCGCTGGAGGTAACTCTAAGAAGTCTTGAAATCTTCCCATACGGATGAATCTATGCACTTCTCTCTGGACTCCTGTGCAGTTTTCGGTTGAATGAGGATCTGGCGTAGTGTAAGCTTCATATTTATCGGTTTCCATGATGGATTCTGCTAAATTAAAGGTTAGAACTCACTTGGAGCTTCAAGATTAATAGTTCGTATGTCGTTCAACCATATTTGAACCTCGAATCGACACCTAAGCTTCATATTTACCGGTTTCCATGATGGATTCTGCTAAATTACAGGTTAAAACTCACTCTGAGCTTCCAGATTGATAGTTCGTATGTCGTTCTACCACATTTGAAGTTCGAATAGACATATGAACTCCATATTTATCAGTTTCCATGATGTATTCTGATAAATATTAGGTTAGAACTCACTCGAACCTTCGAGGTTAATAGTTCGTCTGTCGTTCTACAACATTTGAAGTTCGAATCAACACTTGAGATGCATATTCACTAGCTTCATAATGGATTCTGATAAATTTGAGGTTGATAGTTCGTATATCGTTCTACCACATTTGAAGTTCGAATAGACATATGAACTTCATATTTATCAGTTTCCATGATGTATTCTGATAAATATTAGGTTAGAACTCACTCGGACCTTCGAGGTTGATAGTTCGTATGTCGTTCTACCACATTTGAATCAACACCTGAGATGCATATTCACTAGCTTCATAATGTATTCTGATAAATTTGAGGTTAGAACTCACTCGGACCTACGAGGTTGATAGTTCGTATGTCGTTCTACCACATTTGAAGTTCGAATAGACATATGAACTCCATATTAATCAGTTTCCATGATGTATCCTGATAAATATTAGGTTAGAACTCACTCGGACCTTCGAGGTTGATAGTTCGTATGTCGTTCTACCACATTTGAATTTCGAATCAACACCTGAGATGCATATTCACTATCTTCATAATGGATTCTGATAAATTTGAGGTTAGAACTCACTCGGACCTTCGAGGTTGATAGTTCGTATGTCGTTCTACCACATTTGAAGTTCGAATAGACATATGAACTCCATATTTATCAGTTTCCATGATGTATTGTGATAAATATTAGGTTAGAAATCACTCAGACCTTCGAGGTTGATAGTTCGTATGTCGTTCTACCACATTTGAAGTTCAAATCAACACATGAGATGCATATTCACTAGTTTCATGATGGATTCTGATAAATTTGAGGTTAGAAATCACTCGGACCTTCGAGGTTGATAGTTCGTATGTCGTTTTACCACATTTGAAGTTCAAATAGACATATGAACTCCATATTTATCAGTTTCCATGATGTATTCTGATAAATTTGAGGTTAGAACTCACTCGGACCTTCGAGGTTGATAGTTCGTATGTCGTTCTACCACATTTGAAGTTCGAATAGACATATGAACTCCATATTTATCAGTTTCCATGATGTATTCTGATAAATTTGAGGTTAGAGCTCACTCGGACCTTCGAGGTTGATAGTTCATATGTCGTTCTACCACATTAGAGGTTTGAATAGACATATGAACTCCATATTTATCAGTTTCCATGATGTATTCTGATAAATTTGAGGTTAGAACTCATTCGTACCTTCGAGGTTGATAGTTATTATGTCGTTCTACCACATTTGAAGCTCGAATCAACACCTGAGATGCATATTCACTAGCTTCATGATAGATTCTGATAAATTTGAGGTTAGAACTCACTCGGACCTTCGAGGTTGATAGTTCGTATGTCGTTCTACCACATTTGAAGTTCGAATAGACATATGAACTCCATATTTATCAGTTTCCATGATGTATTCTGATAAATTTGAGGTTAGAGCTCACTCGGACCTTCGAGGCTGATAGTTCGTATGTCGTTCTACCACATTTGAAGTTCGAATCAACACCTGAGATGCATATTCACTAGCTTCATGATGGATTCTGATAAATTTTAAGTTAGAACTCACTTGGACCTTCGAGGTTGATAGTTTGTATGTCGTTCTACCACATTTGAAGTTCGAATAGACATATGAACTCCATATTTATCAGTTTCCATGATGTATTCTGATAAATTTGAGGTTAGAACTCACTCGTACCTTCGAGGTTGATAGTTCGTATGTCGTTCTACCACATTTGAAGCTCGAATCAACACCTGAGATGCATCACTACACCATATTTAGCAGAAAGCAACAGCCAGTGGATGTTGCAACTCGGGGTTGAAACTGCAGGTAGCAGTTTCAAAAGGCCATGTTACAGATTTTCGCAACGGCTTATGCCCTGTTGCGAATTTGATGACGCAACTGTCCTAGCAACAGGTGGCAGCAGTTGCGAAATAAAAAAATTGAAACACGTACCAGTTGCGAATATAGAACCATAAATCAGTAGAACGGCTGGACATTATCTGGCCCCGGTTTCATAGGTTCTGGTTCCAAAATTGCAACACACGGTTTCAGTTACTATTTTTTTTGGCACAATAAAAAAAAATGTTGCTAGGTTATTTGACCTAGGTCAGAATTAGGTCCAACTGAGGTCAAAATTGGTCAAACAAAGGTCAAAATTGGTCAAACAAAGGTCAAACAGACATAACTTCAGTAACTTGCAATAATTTCAATAGAACAAAAACTCATTTCCATTGATAACTCATTACCATTCACATATATCAATGTTATGCATCTATTTTCCATTCACAGATTTCACTATGAACAACCATTTACCTCTAAGGTTACAAATACATAGCTATGCTAATACACTTGTAAGTCTATCTTCATAAATTATGACTTCTATAGTTTCAAACTACATAATGAATGATTACCTTGAACTCCAGGCCTTGAAAAATACCATTTGCGTGCAACCAGCGAAGCCAACAGTTCCAAATAAAGGTATCAATCTTAAAGCACAGACCACCTGGAGCTCTCATGGATTTGTAGAACAACTTATACAATGTATCATCTTCAGGTTTCTGATTCATGAACTTCTCGGCACATCCCTTGCACATCTCCACCTGCATACAGACATAGGTTATATTCCAACTGAAAGCACAGCATATACTGTGTACACTAACTGAAAGCATAATACAAAATGCACAACTGGGAGTCTGGGAGGATGCAGATTTTTGTCATTGAATTTGGCCTTAATAAACAACTTTCAGAGCATACAAAGGACCGCACACAGTTCATGCTATAACAAGATGTAGCTAGCAATGTACAAATACAACTATTGTGCTCGGATCACAATGATTCAGGTCTTAAACTGCACAATCAATTATAAATGGATGTGTGCATCCTCCTAATTCTATCGACATATAAACATGACCAACACATAGGGAGCTACAGCCTACACACATTAATTAGTATGTAAATCAAATAACATGGTCCGGCACTCCGCACATGGGACTAGGGAGCTATACATAAGTAGATTATTCGACGAAGAGTACTTTCGAATCAAATCTTTCATGACAGATTAACAAACAAATGATAAGGACTAAGCTAATTTTGAGTGTTTACCTTTTAGTGGAAAAAGACCTTTCTCAGCAAGATGGCGACAATGATAATAACTTGCAAAACCACAAAAACTAGTAGTCCAAAAGATAACTTCAGGGATTCCGAACTCTTTAGCAACTCTGAGAGTAAAAGTACTCAGAGATCCATCAGCAACTATGCAGCTAACATGAGGAACTACTCCTGAATCATTGAGTTTGGTGAGAAGCTTTTTCAATGGTTCATAACAAACTCAAGTCATGACTAACCGACGAAAAAATCATCATTTGTAGCCGTTATTTCATCAAAATGAAAATTCAGTCTACTGCTAATTCTATCCAAAGTTTCATATGCCCAAAATCCAGTCTTGGAGCCACTAAGCTTGGAGCCCAGCAGCAGCCGCCTCTCAATTTTAACTGCAGCATCCTTGGCTTCGTCAGACAAAAACTGCGGTTCTGCTTGAGAAGCATCCTGTATGAAAATGAAAAAAATGTAAGGGGAATGAAGTTCAAAACGATCCATGGCCACTAAATTCAATTTTTTCCCTTTCAGCCAACATTAAACGTCGACACAGACTTAAACAGCACCAGGTGGCATCAATGTTCATGCCCCCAAACAAAGTTTGAACATAAAAAATGAATATCAGAGAGCCAGCGATAAATTTAGCAAAAAGTAGTTTTTGTTGAAAGTTGAGGATTCTAGATGACACATGTCATCAAAGGATGATGTGCCATTACTCTTTAGATACAGTCAAACGGACATGGGATTCCAATAATCTGCCTTGATATCAAGGACGATGATAGAGGGATTCATCAAGGAACCATAATGAAAGCTAAATAAACCTTAGCAATGAGGATATAAATGGTTAACACAGAATAGATTTAATAGTTCAAACTAAAATTGAAGAGTTAGCATTTATAGAGAACCGTAAATAAAGTTTGAAGAGAAGAGATTACTTGCACGATATGGATTGAGTGTCCTTAATTGAATTGATTCATATGACTTGAGATTGCAGAACATGTGCACCCCAGTCACCACAGAAAAAGAAGCAAAAGCAAGAAATGTGGAGGAGCCAATGCAGTGAGCCAACCCTATACCAAGCATGATACCAATTGATTTGCTCACCATTCCTTGAGCTTCACCCTTAGCAATTACCTGTGATACGTAATTCATTCGAATTAGGAAAACATATATCAACCAGCTTGAATCACTTAAAACCGCTGAACACAGAACAAAAAGTATGTGATCAAGAAGACACATGAAAGCTCAAGGAATCTGATAATACTAAGAGATCTCCATGCTTCATCAGGGGAAAAAAGAAAGAAAAGTAATGAAAGATCCCTAACGTATAAATCACTGAGAGGAAAACACATTATACCTCTGCAAAATTCCTTTGAGCAGCGAATCCTGCATAGAAGCAAGGATGGGATAAAGAAACCGAGGTGCGCTAAAGACTTAAAGGACAAGTTGGTTTCATCATCAGAAGCAACGACGAAGGCGTCCTGGGAATGGTCAGGGAGGAGTCTGATCCACTTTCCACGCTTTCCTGCACAGACAGTCATACCCAGTAGAGAAATTGGGGTACCTAATGTAGCCTGATCTTTCTGAAATTTTTACAGGACAATAAATATACCATGTACAACCTACAGTTAAAATTTCAGAAAAATCCAACGGTTAGATACTTCTATACAAGAGCTCAAACAGCCCTACTCGGTGTCAAATTCCTGCAGAAGCGTAGTTAGTTCAATCGATCGTTTCAGGGTCCTAAACTGGTCAGAAAATTTCCAAATTTTAACCTGATCTTCCTGACATACTCAATTATAACATATCCAAAATTTGCTACAACCCAACTTGTAAATATTGATTTGTAAGCAAAACAGTTCGCCCATTCCTTGAGATCCTACAGAAACGTAGTTAGCTAAGTCAATCGTTTCAGGGTCTTAAAGTGATCAGAACGACCTCAAATTTTAACCATACCTTGCTGACATATGCAGGTACAACATATCCAAAATACATCACGAACCAACAATTGAACAACTAGTTAAAAGAAAAACAATTTCTGTAGGGAAATTAGAACTAAGGGTTTATACTTAACCCAAAGATATATGCAGATGCAGTATATGAAGAAAACATAAGAGATTTATACCTAGTTCTTCATCAACAATACCTAAACAAACAGCGAATCGATGAACAGAGAAGATAAATAGCTATTCTCGTAATTCTTATATTGTTCAATCCTCGTCTTCCTGTACTTATCCCTGGTTTTATTCAATCTTTCCCATGGAATTCCCTGTCTATCTTTCCCTTTCTTTGCTTGCTTCGCAGTAGTATCAGTCGCCTTATTGAACTACACAACAAATTAAACATCCCAAATTCAAAAATTCAATCAAAATTGAAAAAAATAACCTAAAATTAAAAAACCAAAACTCAGCATAAGGAAGATAACAACAATAGTACACATACCGAATC
>JAJJMA010017740.1:0-12280 GCA_023529015.1 Papaver nudicaule | reverse complement strand
GTTAGTGTCGTAGAAAGTGAGGGTGAGAGTTGTTCCATAGAGTACAGAAAAATCTGCTAATCTCTATGGAAATCCAGTAGCTCACCAAGTTATTGAGAGAGTCATTTTCGTTTTTCTTTGTTATCTTTGCTTTAAAGAGAAGGTGAGGGTGAGAGATGTTCCATAAAGTAAGGAATCACTCTGATTTACTTTAAGCTTTGTGGAAATCCAGTAGCTCACCAGAAAATTACTTTGAGAGAACAATGAGAGATTTAGGAAAATTATAGAAGACAAGAATTGTCCCATAGAGTAAAAATCATTTTGATCTACTTAAGCTTCGTAGAAACCCAGCAGCTGGTCAAACGAGGATAGAACTATAGGTGCAGATGTCTAGGATAAGAAAAATACTGTCTCCAAATGCTCGAGAAGAAATGGATAAAATCAGGAGAAGGGAGAAGAAATGAGTACTACAAAAGTTATGGATACCAATTGATATCCAGGTGCAAGTACGCAACAACAGTCAACATCAGAGAAACTAACATGGATCAAACTAGATGCCATACTCACTAGGTTGGACCTATTAGTCGCTCTTGTGAGGAAACCAGCAATTATTCATCTTCAAACAAACGCGTACCATTGAAGCGCTGACAGAGGAGATATCAAAGCTACCAGCAGCAAGAAAAGAAGAAGCAGTACCATATTAAGTACATAACACGAAGGCCAGAAATACAACAACATGGTATACTTGGTCAGAACCTTCAGAAAATAAAGATCCGGGAGAACCAGAGCAAGCACACGGGGAGGAAACGGAACAACAGTAGCAACCAATCGTACTAGCTCAGCAAACAAAAAGGAGGATGCTCGTGGATAGTGCGCTAAGAGCAAGAACGGAAGCACAATCCTAATTCATGGAGAAGTGTCTACAGATCATTGAGTCAGCAAAGCACACCGGAACCATAATGGCGCCAAATACGACAAAAAGCAGAATAATTGAGGAGTACGTACCGCTGAAGAAGACAAGGCCAAAGGAAGCCATCATTGCAGTCGAGGAGTACATGCCAGAAGAAAAATGCAACGTATGGGAGCACGTTGTAGGAAAGCCGTGGATGAAAGCAGAGATGACATACAAGCCACCAGCGGAGTACACAAACCTGAACGTTCCGTTAGATTACTTGTTCTTAGAGCTCATCAAGGAGAGATACATACCATTCCCGCATAACAGAGGAGTACCAAGAGGTCCGCAGTCGGCAAATATACCATTCTGCATATCCACCAGTACCGCTGCCATAAGATCGAAGATTGCATTCACTGGAGGAACATATTGCAAGAATTGATAGACAATGGAGATTCACAATAATACGTAAAAACAGGGAGCAGATACGAAGACAGGATGATATGAGCCATATTTAGCGAAGAAGATCAAGAAGACAACGACGACGAAATAAACCGCAGCACGGTGAATCTGAGAAGGGACGGAAACAGGAAATGCGGCGGAACAGCGGAGCAAGGATAGTCACAACTGCTTGTTTTTGCAGGAAATTACTTCAGGGATGCAGTGCTCCAGCACTTTGATCCGCTGGCGATCACGTTAGATATAGGAGGATGGGAAGTGAAACGGATCTTAGTAGATACATGAAGCTCGATGGATATCCTGTTTTACAACACCTTCCGCAAAATGAAGATACACCTAGAAGAAATAATGGAAACATACGATGACGTTTACACCTTCAACAACAAGAGGATCCAGCCGGCGGGATCAGCTTGCCTCAATGTGCAAGCTGGACCTGTAGTGCTGGGAGTGTTATTCACAGTCATCGATGCAAGTTCTTCGTATAGTGCAATTATGGGGAGAAAATGGATACACAAGATGAACGATGTACCGTCTTCACTTCATCAGATGTTACAGTTCTACGCCAATGGGAACCATGGAGATCCGCGGGGAAAAGAGAGTCAAGCGCAACTACCAGAGGGGGTTCGAACCGGCGAATGCTAGGTTAGTTAGGGAAAACTCGCCAAAAGGATAATTGAAGGGCAAAAGAGAAAGGCAAGATTAGAAATAGGAGAATACAGTGGAGACAAATAAAAACCAGCGGGTGTGCATCGCTCGTACCCACTACCAGAAGAAGACAAGGAAACATGAGGGGAGTCAGCACAACAAAAGGGCAATCAAGGAATAACAGTGGAAATAGAGTTAACAAAGAAAAATAGGAAATGGATAATACTTAAGAGTGGATAGAGAGAAGGGAACGGGAGAGTGAAGACGATGAAGAAAAGAAGAAGATGTGCTAGAAGATAGCGGAGGCATACAACATAGCGGTATTTCGGAGAATACAAAGGGTCGAAGAGCTGAAGCAGAAAAACGCGGAAAGGAACCTAGCGGAGGTGCAGAAGAAGACGCGTAGACGAATATGTTTTACGGCGCATAATGAGGAAAATTGTTAGGGCATTGTCCGGTCAAACCCACTAGCGTTGGTATGTCAAGCTAGTTGTCAGTTTTAGGTGTCAAAATTCAATTCTTGATTTAGCCTACTAGAGTTTAGATTTCGGAAATGGGATATAGACAGAGTAGTAGAGACCTTGAAGACGAAGACTGTGAAGACAAAGAAGACATCAATTATTCTTCATCGACAAAAGGTTAGTAGGAGTTATGACTTTATGGATATTCTTCTATTTCTACTTTCTCTATTCTTTCGAAATATAGTCGACTAATTTAGTAGTAATGTAGCGATTGAGATCGTGTTCTTGTGTAACATGGCTTTATGTCATGACCAGTGTTTGATCCCACGAATACTGTGAATCAAGAACATATGAGATAGATTCGACGCCATATGACCATTTCAATAGTTTGCTTGCAAACTGTTATGTTGGATATGGATGAATCTAAGGAGTACTCTTGAGCAAAGAGTCCATGGATCATAGCTGAGGACATTCTCATGTCTAAGTTCTGGCTCAGCCCAGTTCTTCCAGCGGATTCAGAGTTTGACCAAAATTTGACTTGGACGGTACCCGAACCGGTTTCGCGTACCTGGTCCAGAAATCTCCTGTGTCGCATTAGTACACGAACCTGTACGTGTACCTGACGCAGAGAAGTTTCTGGAAAGTCAAATTGCGTGAATATCTTCTAGATTTTCACTTTGAGTCAAATTCCAACTCCTTTATCTCTTAGATGGACTTGTGTAAAACATAAATACCTTTTGTGTTCCATCTAACGATCCTCAATGAGTCAATAAGATAAGATTATCTCTGGTCTGTTGGATTCCTATCTTGAAGTGTTTTAGAGCCAACAAAACACTTGGCAAATAAATCTAAAAAGGAATTTCAATTGAGATTAATCTGTATTACTTGGTTGGCAAGTTTAGGGTTTCCTTAACTTGTGGGACAAGTAATTGATTGCTTAATTCCAAAGCAACCTATCTTATTGAGTGCTATAAATAGAGGTGTCTACGGACAAATACCGCAAGCATCAAGCATACGTGAAGGTCCTCAGGGAAGGTAGCGTAAACTCTTTTCACTTCGGTGAAAGCTTGTTGTGGTATAGTCATCCTCTATAGGTTGCAGCTCCTCTGGGAACTCCCTACGACTATAAAAGACTTCCTTAGAGAGTTGAGAAGCACAGGTAGATCGATCCCTCAGCGGTTGATCAGAATCACCTGTAACCTCAGTAACCTATCCTAGTTCTTGTCTATTCTAAAGTCCGTCTCTTCTGCTATACGGCTATTCAAGAACTAGTTAAGTTACGTAAAGGTTGGAAAGGTAGCAACGCACGGCTGCACTCGGTGTTGTAAGACCTAGTTGGCTCCAGTTATACAAGTTCCTTAAGTGGTTCTTCATCTATAACTGAGGTAGATACAAATTGAGCATCGCTGAGAAAGTGTGTCAGCCTCGATTTGTGAAGTAGATTTCCGTATGACCTGGATTTGACAATCCGAAGGAAGTCATCTTATTTATGGTAAACTGATAGAGGACAGTTACACCATAAGTCAACAGTTTTGGTTTAAAACCCAGTATTGCTGACAAAAGCCTTTGGCATCGGTCAAAGCAACTCCTAGGCCTGTAAAGGACGTCAGCTAGGGGAATCAAGTGCGTGACGATCTGTGGGGGATCCAGAGACGTAAGGAAGGCGACAGTAGCCAATTCGCTTGGAGGGCTTGAGTTGGTCTCTGCTACATCCCAGACCGAAGTCTTATAGTAGGCTAGCGTTTGTAGTCAGTTTGTACTGGGCGGTGTTCAAAACTGGACGAGGTCCCGAGGTTTTTCTGCAAGGCATTTTCCTCGTTAAAAAACGTTTGGTGTCTTGTGTGCTTTTCCTTTCCGCATTATAACTCTGATTTATAATTAAAGCACCAAGTAGTACGTTATTACCTAACTGTTGAGATTACTCCAGTTAGAGGTTTGGATATTGATTTTTGAGATCGTCCAAACTCTTTACCATAAGACTCACGAGCCAAAACGAAAAGTTGGTAGTATTTCGGTACCCCTTCTTTTTCAAAAAAGCAATCTGATGTCCCTCTCAAATCAGGATGAAGGAGCGAAGAAATCCCAATTCCATAGTCCCGCACAAATGTAAAATTACTCGCGTAAGAACATGATTACTTTGTAACCACAGTTGTACGTTATTAATGAGTACAAAAGTGACTATTTTCTAATAATGATGATAGCCTCTTTTTTGATGACCCTCCCCACAATCTTTTTATTCCCGGTACGAAGAATGACCGGTGAGCACTGCATTAGTTCCGTGGGAATGTATAATGAACCATCGGAGCTAGTGTAGGATAAACAGAAGACCACATGTAAAGTGGCAAATGGGAAAGACCGACTGTCTTCTGAATGTTATTTTGTGTACAAAATCTATTTAAGGACTTTGTACTACACAACCATTAGGAGAATCATCGAAACGATTAAACACGGGTATCTCGAAAGTAAAAATACCACACGAGAGGACTAATCGAGCAAGAAAATAAGACAAAAGTGAAGTATAATAATCCTTTACGTGATATTCACGACTTAATTCATAGAGCAATATTATTTACACAACACGAAAGACATAAAGCTACTAACCTAGATTCATTCACCAAATGGTAACCCTAACTAAACAAAGATCAAACCCTTACAAATGAGCTCAAGCTCGCCTTTATATAGGCCTTAGTCGGGTAGTGGATGACAGCTAATAAGACAACAAACTCAATCGTGGGTGTCACATGTTTTCGAGTAGGTCGGTGATGCTTCCGAGATGATTTCGAGATTCAAGCTTCCTCATCTAGTTCTTCCCGAGATGTCCTTCTCGGGATCTATTCCAGATGTCTTCCACTCTGCGATCTTCCCGATTCTATGACAGGGACTACTCATCACTGTACGAGATGCCCAGGTTTCCATCAGTCGTACCTTCTTGTTTTATCCTTTGTCCTGGCTCTCGAAATGTCGACACGTGTCTCGGCAGATTTATACATCTACAGTTTGCCTTTTTCCTTACTCGGGGATTCATTAAATGCCTGAGGAAGGAAACTCCCGGTATTCCCCCTTCGACACGTGTCTCGATTTTTTCCCTTTCAACTGACACACGCTGCCCTCTTAATGATCTCGAAACCGTCACCCCTTTTTGACCTACTGACTTGCAGCGCCGGTTCTGAACTCTTTCTTTATTTAAACCCCTTCTCTCCCTCCTTGATAAGTTTTATTCTCCTTCTTCAAATTTCCTTATCCAGGTGCATCCTTGTCCTCTCTTCCTTTCTTCTATCTCCTTCAGTGCCTTCTCCTCTGAGTTCTTGTTTTTCTTTTGAAACCATGGTAAGTAACAATTTCCATTTTGCATCCGCCTGCCTAGTTCTTCTTGGTGTGCACTAATTTTCTCTGCTCCTATATATTACAGGCCCCCAAAAAGAGCAGTGTTCCCGGCGAACCGTGTGCTGCTACCGCTAAAATGAAGATTCTTCCTCGGAAGATGATTGACCCTGAACTTCCTTGGGAGGAGAGGGTGAGACGCTTGGGTTTTAATCCCGAGCTTTTTACCTATA
Source organism: Papaver nudicaule (assembly GCA_023529015.1). NCBI lineage: Eukaryota > Viridiplantae > Streptophyta > Magnoliopsida > Ranunculales > Papaveraceae > Papaver > Papaver nudicaule. The sequence continues at coordinate 6,290 of JAJJMA010017740.1, read as the reverse complement.
CCGAATTCTCTAAAGGCGTGACTTTGTCTCCTGAGCTGGTCGCGAAATATGAGTGCAGTAATAATAAGATCATCGTGACCGGAGAACAGCTCGGAGTCGGTCTCTCTATTCCCCTGTACAACCCCGAGAATCCTATGTTCTATGAGATATACTCTCGCATTGCTCCTCCCCGAGGTGTAATGTAGTTAACCTGCAACTCCATTCGCCTAGTGAGCGAGTGGGTAGCTCGCTTGGAGGGCAGATCGAATTATTATATTTCCTTTCCCGAGGGCTCGGAGCCTCCTTCTTTCTGGACTGCCGATAATTTATATTAAAATTATGAAGCTAAGTTTGGCCTACTCAAGGAGGTTGCTCCTTGGGGTGTGAGGTTCTGCAAAGTCCAATGATCCCCTCATGTTCTTGATGATGTAGATCCTTCAAAGTCGAAGAGGAATTTGTTATTGAGACACTCCAGCGATGAGGTTTGGTATACCAAGCCTGTACTTGTCGAGGGCCATATTCTCTTTGGTTATTCTGATAAGGAGGTAAGGGTCGAGCGCACCAAGTTTAAAGACGGGCATTCCTTTTCCCCCTGTTAAGTGTTATTCCATGTACTTTTCCGAGGAGGAACAAAAGGATTCCGAGATTAAGATTGTTGCCTACCTAGCAAAGGTAAGCCACTTCTGCCTCAGCCTCTTCGTTCCTTTCAACTTGATTTTCTTACACTCCATTTTTTAAGCTCGAGCAGAGGAACAAGGCGCAAGATGATCAAGATCAAGAGTTGGATCAGGAGCTAGACCAAGGACATGGCGATGATAAGAAGAAAAGGAAAAGAAAGCCCAGCAGAGCTGTTGCTGTGAAGGGGGCAAGTAATCTGGTAACAAACACTATGTGATGCGTGTTTTTTGGAGTATTAATACTTGCCTATGTTTGTTTCCTGGTTAGTTGACTACTGTGCAGCCATTGAAAGAGATTTCTAGTGGTAAGAAGATGAAGTTCTCCTTTGCTAATCCCGATCGGAAGAGCGCTGTTTTGGCGAATTCTAAGGTTTACCAGACGAGGGCCATCATCAAAGTTCTTGAAGCTTCCGAGGACCGAAGATCTTCCCCCATTGTCGATGTCGGTTCTGAGGACGAGGAAACTGAGGAATATGAAGATGTCTCATTGACTCAGCGTAATTCTCGCAATAAGGATAAAGGAAGATCTCCTCCAAAGGGTCCCTCGGAAGGGGATGTTGCTACTGAACCCGAGCCATCCCAAGGAAAACTTCCTCTTAAGAAGATCAGTGTCTTTGCTACCTCTGCTTCTGCTGCTGTTGAGTATGAGTTGGATCTTCCCTACTCTGGCTTGGAATTGAACGTTTATGGGACCAACCAGGATAAAGTTGATGCCTCGGCACTGCGTCAATTGGCGGCTTCCCCTCTTGTACCTCCAAAAAATTCTTGCCGTAAGTATTCCAAAAAGGAAATCAAGGAATTTATGGAGGTTTGCTCTTGGGCGGGTCCGTTTTCATAGGATATTGCCGATCACTTGAAAGCCTATTCCAAGAACTCTTCTAAGGGCCCACTGGATGCTAGTCTTGCCAACTTCCTGTCTCAAGATTTTGCTGGGGAGTTTGATCTTGCCAATTTCGATGTCGATATTGCTAAGCATCAAGCTGCCTTGGAGGGTGTAAGTATTGTTGTTTTGATTTTGCTTGTCTACTTTGCCATTGTTTGCTTATTAATTTGTTTTGCTTCTGCGTTGTAGTATTTCCGTTATGGTGTTTCTCTGCTGAATTTGGCCGATTCCCGAGGGAAAGAAATTGTCCGTCTTGATGAAGAAATAGCGAGCGTCGAAGAGAGAACGGTGATCTAGTTTCCGAGCTTGCGAAGTATCGAACTGCCGAGACTGAGCTGAAGAAACAACTTGCGAAGGCTACCAGTGAGCGTGATGCTCGTGTTGAAGAGCTGAAAGCGAAGACGGAAATAGCGCCGAAGCTGGAGCACGAATTGAAGAAGAAAGGGGAGGAGGTTGATATGTTGAACATGAGTCATCAGGTTGTCCTGGAGTCCAAGGAGAAGGAGATTGATTCTATCAATAATCAGGTTTCTTCCTTGAAGCTCCATATAGAAGGTGAGTCTGAAAGAACAGATTTGTTCAGTCGATCGCATACTCGCGAAATTTTTAGAGCATTTGGCATGAAGCCCCTGAGTTATCCTGATGGCACGGAGGATCCCGAAGCGAAACTAGAGACTGATAAAGTCCTAATGACACCTTCGCGGGTTCAATTGGTGGTGGCTGATATGATCCAAAGGAGAGCTAATGGGGAAGTATTTCCTGAGTTGGCGGTGGAATAAACCGAAGAGAGTGATGATGATGATGATGATGATGATGATGATGATGATGATGATGATGACATGGGCAGTGATGGTGATGGTAGTGAAGATGACGAAAATGATATTGGTGCTGATGACGACGATAGAAAGTTAAAGAAGAAGGAGCTGATGGTGAGAGGCTCGATGGTGGTGTAAGTGGGGGCGAGATGTCAGTTGACACTGAGAGGATCGTAATGATGGAGGAGGATCGCTCTGAGGGGCCGAGAGAGGATGCTAAAAAGGATTATGCCAAGGTTAGTGGTGACGAAGAGAGTTCGAAGCCAGAGACCCGAGATATTGCTGGGGATGCCGAGGATATTCCCTCCACCGAGGATACCCAGGCTAATGAAGTTGCTCGGGACGCTGTATAGAGGATGTGACATGCCTTCTACTACTGTTATCCCCTTTGTTTCTCTTCTCTTGGGTTGAATTTTCTCTATAAACTTATCCATGTAAACTTTTTATTTGCTCGCTTTTAATGTCAAACTTATTTGCCTGTTTTTTCTTTATTCCACGTCCTATATTCCTAAGGTTGCTTAGAATGCGACTCCGGGGCTTACTTCGATGTGGGAGGTAGTAAACCAAGCTAGTGGGGGCTGCGGATCACCCTTCCCTAAGGTTGTAAGCTACCTGCCTATCCCGAGCAGAGATTAAGGCTATCGAGACCATAGTTACCCAGTTTGCCTCAGTACGTTAGGTGGGTTACGAAGATAGCTTAGTATCTTCCGAAGGAACGCGGTGACGTTCCGAGGACCCATTTATCCTAGTAAAGTACCCGTGGTTCTGGGTCTCGATAATAAGGTAGCACAATGGGGGAGTGTCGGTCAAAGCTGGAGCTTAGACATGGTATTGTTCTCCTATCGCGACCTAGAATCCGATTCTTCTTTTTTTTTTCTCCTGCCCCTCCTCGAGGCAGTATTTTAGTAATTTTTTGGAGGAGGTCCTTCGGGTGCGTAACTTACCTAACATTCCCATGAATGTAGGCTTACTAGCTGCCTCGGGGTTCCATCCGCCTTAAGAGCGGATGTTAATGCCATTTATTGTCCCCGCGACGCCTCAATAAGGAGGTCCATTTGGTCGCAATGGTGGTGGATTCATTTGATTCTTAGCTTATGTAGCTTAGATTCAGTTCATCCACCGCTATCGGGGTATCTTGTGGGTTGAGGACTGTGCCACGTAAGTCGGGGGGCCTTTGCGGCTTACGCGTGCATCAGCTCGATGCCTACCATTCGAGGACCATGCCTGTCATTAGAGGACTTTTATGCCCACCCTTCGAGGACTCATTTGTGCCTTATCACTCGGAGTCTTTTATGTGCCTACTATTCGAGGACTTTTAGAATTTTTCTTAATGAAAGTAAGAGTAGGAAATATAATTATTATTTTTCACTTGGAGTTTGATTTTCATAGTACATTGTTTTTTTATGAATGATATTTTCTTAAGTACTTTGCGTTCCACGCATTGCCTAATCATGTTCCGTCATTCTCGTCGATTAATTTGTAGGCTCCTTTTCCTGCCACTTGCTTTATCTTGAAGGGACCTTCCCATACTGGCTCCAGTTTTCCTGCATTTCCTTTTTGATAAGGTGGTATCTCTCGTAAGACTAGCTCGCCAGGCTGAAATTCTCGCTCGATAACTTTTGTGTTATACCCCTTAGCTAACCCTTGCTGGTAATTAACTATGTGTCGTAGGGCGCTTTCCCTGTCTTCTTCCAAGTCATCTAATTTTGCATAAATTAAGTCCGCGGTTAGATTTGCTCCCACGTTTTTCTTTTGTCCGCTGGGAGTATGATCTCGGTAGGTAACACTGCTTCTGTTCCAAACGTAAGGTGAAACGGGGTCATGCCTGTTGCTTCTCTTCGCGAAGTACGAAATGCCCATAAGGCTTTATGGAGATGCTCGCACCATTGTTTTTTGTGTGGTAGAACCCTCTTCTTCAAATTTTCTCTTATTGTTTTGTTGGTCGACTCTGCCTGGCCATTGCTTTGCGGGTAGATTGGGGTAGAGGTTCCCAGCCTTACATTGTATTGGTTTAGCAGTTCCCTGACGTCAACACTTAAGAATTCCTTTGCATTGTCTGATACTATCTCGGCGAGGACGCCAATTCTACAAAATATGTTTTCCCAGAAGAAAGTGAAGACGTCTCGCCCCGTGTGATTCCTTAGTGCTTTCGCTTCAATCCACTTGGTGAGGTAATCTGTTGCAACAATAATGTACTTACGCTGTCCAGATCCAGGAATGAAAGGTCCTACTATATCAACCCCCCATTTTGCGAATGGCCATGGGCTGCGAACTGAATTCAAGTTTGTAGCTGGCGCATGTATCCTTTTTGCAAATCTCTGACAGGCATCTCACTTTCGAGATATATCTTTTGCATCCACACGCGTATAAGGCTAATAATACCCCTGAGCTTTGGTTCTTTGGGGTAAGGCTCTTGCCCTGCTGTGGGTCCCTGCTTCTCCGCTGTGAAGTTCTGTCATGAGTATCCTTCCGTCCAATCGATAGACGCACCTCAAAAGTGGACCTAAGTATGATTGTCTGTATAGGCCCCATCGATGATCCTGTAGTTCCCCGCTCGGCTAATGATCTTGTGCGCCTCCAGAGGATTGCTCGGCAGCTCCTTATTTTCGAGGTATCGTTTAATCGGTAGTCTCTAGTCCTCGCTTTCTCCCTCTATTGCCATTATGTGCTCGTCTTCGAGGTCCTCGATGGATGATTTTCGGATTCTTCCTATCTCGATCGAAGAAGTACTTGGGTCCGTGATTTTGAAGCGATGAATGCCAGCGCATCTGCATGTCTGTTTTCTTTTCGGATTATGTGCCTGATTTTCAAGTTTGGTATTCTCGCCCTCTTGTTGTACTTAAGTAGCGAATCATTTGTCTGATAGCTCCCATCGAGCTGTTTGACTACGAGTTGGGAGTTTTTAGTTATCCTGACTTCTTGAATCTCCATATCTATCATTAATTGTAATGCGTGAATCATTGCCTCATATTCCGTTTCCTTATTGGTGGCTTCAAACTCTACTCGAAGGGAGTATACTGTTCGTTTTCCTTTAGGGGAGGTGAATACCATACCGATTCCTCGGCCGTCTCCATTTGTTGATCCATCAATGTATATTTCCCACCTTCGGCGGTGACACTGCTCTAGTAGGTCCATCAGCTCCTCTTCTTCTTCAATCCCCAATATTGGCTCGCCTTTCTCGTCTTCTGCTACTGGGAATGCTGCTAAGAAGTCGGCTATGACTTGTCATCTTTGCGCCGTACGAATTTCATATAAAACATCGTACTGCCCTATTTGTGCATTCCACTTCGCTATGCGTCCCGCTGCTTGGATATTCTTGAGAACTGATTCAATCGACGTTTTCGTTAATACCATGATTTTGTGTGCTTGAAAGTACATACGGAGCTTCTGAGTCGCCACTACCAATGCTAGGATCGTCTGTTCCAATTTAGTGTAATTCTTTTCTGCTTGAAATAAAGTTCTACTGATGTAGTAAATAGGTTTCTTGCCCTCCCTTGTTGTTACGAGAACCGCACTTATGGCGTCCGAATTGGTTGCTATATAAATCGTCCTTTTCTGGGCGCTGCAAAGGTGGTAAGCTTGCGAGATAATTTTTTGATTCCTTGAAATGCAGCCTCCCTCTCGTCTGTCCATATAAATTTTTCTCCCTTATTCAAAATGCTGAAGAATTCCTTGCACCTATCTGATGACCGAGAAATGAACATGCTTACCGCTGTCATTCTCCCATTTAAAGCTTGTACGTCCTTTATAGTTGTTGGTGATGGCATGTCTCGGATTACCTGCACCTTCAATGGGTCTGCTTCGATTCCAGTTTTTGTAACGACATACCCTAGAACTTTCCTGAAGTAACCCCGAATATGCACTTTGCGGGATTAATCTTCATATTGATTTGGCGCATCTTTTCCAGTATTTCTCTTAAATCTCCCACATGGGTTG
>JAJJMA010017722.1:0-25201 GCA_023529015.1 Papaver nudicaule | reverse complement strand
TTCTCAGCCTAGCTTTTAAAGATGGAACACTCTTACCACGCTTGTCGCCAACATTGTTCGTCGATCGGAGGACTCTACCAGAGGGTGGTGGTAGAGTTGGCAGATCTGCAGGAGGATCCTTTTTCGGTGAGGGCTCTGTAAAACATGGCCAACGTTGGTTCAAAGTGACAATCAAATACATACACGGCGAGTAATAATTAAAAAAAAATTCCAAAAAAACAAAAAACAAATATTCATTCTCTTTATCCGATGTGTTCCTACCGCATGGGGGCTCATCTCCGCAGATAGGTGGAATCAGGTCTCCATCAGCAACTGCAGTCAAATAAAATTACGGTTAAGTTTCGTTCAAAGAAATTTTGTTGGACAATTGGATTGGCATAACAGGGGTGGCATAATTAGAATACATTTCACTCGTTTTACACCCCTGGATTGGAGTGCCTTTCTTCTCCTTTTTGAGGTTGCAAAATCTACTACAAGAGCATCGTCACAAGGCAGCGTCCCGACATGGCTTTCAGCTAGGGGGGCACCTCCGTCGGAGCGAGATGAAGGCTCGTTGTTTGGGATGACATTCCGCCCAGAGGCACGTGTGACCCTGACATTCGCCGGCCTAGTAGTTCCCAACCCTTCTCTAACCACTAAGGTTGATGCCACAAAAGATTAACATAGGATTAATCACGTGGACATTTAAAAAATGATATATAAGTATATATATTCATAGACTCACCAGCTACACTGGCCGAAGGCTCCACAGACATTGTTTGGTTGTCTTCAGAACCAAACAATAGAGTAGAACGACGGCCTTTTTTCTCATTCTTCTTCTTTCTAAGCTGTGTGTTTGAGGGGCCACCCTTTTCTAGAGCAACACTGGTTCTTCTCTGGGATGCACCCTCGGACGCGTACCCTAAAATAAAAACACTTTGCCGAATTATGGCTCAATTTTTTATTACGGTGAAGAAATGTATGCAGCCTACAAGAATACAATACCCGTCGCGGAGTTAGAAGTCGAACCCGCTTCCACGCCGTGATCACTGTGTGTTCTTCTCACGTATTCGTGGGGATCGGATGGAACTTCCTGCACCCTCTCTATAAGACTGGCGAGCTCTGGATGATTCTCAAGGTTCACGGAAGATACAAACGCATCGACCAACTCCAGTGAAACAGAGCGCTGCATAGTTGGAGCACAATAATTATAATATAAATCCATGAGCATACCGAGTTGTTGTTTGTAAAGGTGAAAAGCAAATATTAAAAAACAAAGACTCACCAACTGCTGGAATGCGATATAGGGCACTAGTTTCTCACTACCTCTCGGGATCACCAGCTTCACAGTAATGGTGGAAAACCATTCATTGTAGCCGGGTTCAACTCCAGAAAAAAACACTTGGCTTAGCAACGGGCTCACCTTCAACGATTGGCAAAAGATTACGACAGAAATTCTTCCACTGGGTCTTATACTGCCCCAACCAGTTATCCCAGTTTTTGCTCGGCCGACTTGGACCCCACCGTTTGTAAAACTCAGGAACTGGGGGTTTAGACTGAACCAACCCAAATTGGCGCATCACCCTCTCTGGTCTCTGCTTTTCGCACTCATGAAAGTTTACCAGCCAAGCCTCAGCCTTGCCAGCCAGCTGGGCAATGTATTCAACCGCAAGGGTTTCCATCGGAACACTAACACGCACTTCCTTATCCTCGGCATTCAATTCATAGTCTACCCCATCCCACTTATCGATCTTGATATTTTCGTAGGGCATCCAGACAAACTGATATGTGCGCGTTAAAGTTGGTTAACCAAGAGAGTTATTAAACGAAGATATACCACATTTCATGTAAAACATAGAGATCTAATATACTTACATCTGCTTCATTGTACTCATTCAGGTAATCCCTGATGAAGTCATAATTGTTATGCAGGGGATTATTCCTTCCCCTCTCGGCCCATCTCAGAGCCAGCGGCACATGACAACTGTCTTCGGAACCCGTTGCCCTCATCGGGAAAACGCTCATAAACCCAGGACTGAGGAAGTAGAACATATACAGATTTTATGTGCATAAATATGGAATAGAGATAAAGGGTACGGAACTGAAGGGGTGATACTTAGAGTACTAACCATGATTACAACAACAGAACCAGTGAAGTTGGCAGACCCCTTGGTCAACACGCTATTGCTCAAACCACGGTACAAATGAGCTAGAGTGGCGTTGCCCCAAGCATATTTGTTACAGATGTCGGGAGATTCCAAGCAGTACAGATATTTAACGCTAATGCAATTCGATCCCGAATCACACAAAATGGTAGAACCCACCAGGTACAGGAGGTACGCTCTAGTGTGCTGTAAAACTTCCTCCTCAGTTGCAGTGGAGGGCAATTTCTTGCTAAACTCTTTAACAAGCCACCAACCTCTTATGCACTGACCTTTAACAACAGATCCAGGTGGTGTTTTCCCCAAAAAAAATGACCACAGACTGCTTTAACATCCCCCCCAAACTGACCATAGAGTGGATACCCAAAGGCATTAAGCCCAAGAATGTATACCACATCCTCAAGGGTTATGGTGGCCTCGAAGGAGCGGAAAAAAAATGTATTGGTCTCAGGCCTCCACCTATCAAGGAAGGTTGTTACCAATGGCTTGTCGCACTGGAATTTATCAATCCGGGACAGTGCGCCAAAGCCAGCTTCCTCAACCAAGCGCTTCTGGTTAGAGGAAAGATTCAGCCTCCAAGGCCGAAGATGAATGGCATGGTGAAACCCTTTACCGATTTTTCGGGCCTGTCAACCAGGGACAAATTTTCATCATTAAGTGATAATGAAATAAATCAAAAAAACCAGTATAGGATAGCCCATTAAAGGAGGGATAAAATTTCATCTACCCACCTCACCGGTAGCGATCCTAGCCGCTACATGATTTTTATTGTCGTATAGGTGGCTTCCATCAAGGGGAAACGTACCAACGACAGGTACATAATTTATGGTGGCAGTTACTGGTTCATCTTGACCAGTGTCAATTTCTACCCTTTTTTTTTTTCGCCATCTGCAAATGAAACCAAATATGGGTAAAAAAAGGCAGTTACAATAGCTCCTCTCTATAGGTGGTGTTTCTTGATACATGGGTGGTGTTATATGAACCAAAATGATTGCATGACAATTATAATAACACATTTGGTCGATTAGCCATATAAAATCTATCATGCATGTAGCATTTCATAACCCACCAACAAATTGTAAAAAAAACTAAAATTATCTCAACCCCTAACTGTATATGAAATTGAAATCAAGAATAACATATCAAGAAAGGAATGAACAACCCTAATTCAATAACCCACCAATCGTTTAATGAAATTTGAAGAGAGGAAGAAAACAAATCTAAAACAATAACCTAACAACAAAACCCTAATTAAACAACAATTAGACAGAAACCCTAATCAATGGTAGAACTTAAAAACTGAAGAAATGAACAGAAACCCTATTTAAAAAACAAAAAACAACTTACCAAAGTTCTCTGTGATAAATTCCTTATTTCTTTACTCAACCAAGTTACTCAGCGGTTTCAAAAACAAAATTTCTTCACATCCGAACAGGGAGAAGGAGTACAAATAACTGGTGTTCTTCGGATAAGTTAGGGAACTGAACCGTTTGTAGGTTTGCAAATGGGGAGGGTTTAAGCTTATAAAGCTGAGGGGGTTAGGGGGTTGTTCCGGGTAAAAAAAATACCTTTAAAAAAGGGGGTTCGATTTGTTCCGGGTTTAAAAATTATCCATCCTCAACTAACCAACCTGAACAGTTTACTCTAGTCGCCGAGTCGACTCGACGATTCACCTAGGAAACTCGGAACAAACATGGACTTGTATTTTGGAAACAGATGAATAGAAAACGGATTTGGCTGCTACAGTTTGCAACAGTTGTCGTTTTCTCTTTAGAAATTCTTGTAGGTGGTAATTAGGAAAACATGGGTGGGATTTTAGGGGAGTGAGAAATAGTGAGACTGTGGGTGGTAAATAGGTGAGACCTTCTTTTATATAACAATTCATGTCAAATGTTTTGTTACAAGAAATATATGAAACTAGCTAGTTCGGCAAGGAGAACATAGTTAGAAAATTTCTTATAGAATACTTTAAAAAAAATGTCATATATCAAGGCTAAACCCAACAACAGTGGTAGATCTCTAAAGCGCAAGATGCAGAACTTTAACTAAGCATACTGTTACAATAAATGAACCTGCGGCATCCCCGGCAGCACATCCTGCAGCAGAAATAAAGCATGTTAAATGATTGTATATAATACAAATACAATGTTATGATTCAATGTAGAAAATGCATCTGTTACTCTCTTAGCTATCAGTTGGCCAACACTTGAGCAAACAAGGTTTTGAAGCTTAAACCTCTAAATCGTAGTCCCTTTTAATCCACTAACCCGGAAATATGGTGGCTTTATCAATATTTATGTTACATAGCATAATGAAGAGCTCCTAAGAATGTTTGGCAGAACAAAGCCGGAAAAAAAGGATAAAAGTTAGGATGCACTTACCAATCCATTGCCCAATGGAAGGATGGAAGGAAGCGCCAATTCTAGCTCCAATGGAAGCAAATACCAAGGAACCACCACATTTGACAGTTGTAATAGAGATTTTCGTTCCAATAAGTCGCATAAGGTCTGCACTATCAATCTTTTCAGCCTCCTCAGGTCTATCAGTAATCAAATACGAGCAGCAGCTGTAGATGTCAATTCCAACTTGGACGAGCCATGCTGCTGCAATCCCTAGTAAATGTCCTGTTATAAAGAAAGAAAAAGAAAATCGGGAAATACATCAATAGTATTAAAAACAAATGGATTTAAACTTGGCCAACCATGCCATATTAATCATGGATGAAGGATCATGGAGTTCAACCTCTGAATGTTGTTCTACTAACACGGCCAAAGAACACTAGACCTGGCATCCCCCTGGCGGCCTTGCGTTTGGCTGATACCGGGATATCTGCACATGTAAAAAATCCATCAGTAGCTTAATAGATTCATACAGTTTCCTTCTTTTTTTTTTAATCTTTTTTCCCGTTTATTGTCGAATCTCTTTCAGCCAAAGATGTAGACTCAAAACTTTTCAGCTGAACGGTGCATGATATAGGGAGTGTACCTTTAAGAAGTTTCCATGCCATCCTTCGTGAAACATAATGAACAGCAAGTCTTTCAAGAATCCGTCTAGTCGTTGAAACAGTAATCTAAGAGGGATACAAAAACATAATTGAGATTAAGCGACACACAAGAGAGAAACATAAAAGTATGAGTTAAACAATGGTCCAACCCAGATTGAACCTCAACTTATATTAGGAAGTCAAGAAATCAGTTCACCTTCATGACAAATAATACATATAAAGCCTTCAATATACAAGTTTTTAAATCAACAAAAAGCTATGCGGACGCCATATGCGCTATTATATTAAGCGCAGCTGCATAGTAATGAAGGTTGAGTACTCAGACTTAAACAAGAGAATACTATCCAGAGTGAGGGAGAAATAGAGAGAGTTTTAATGAAGTCACCTCACGAACGATCTGCTTCACGGATTTCTGAAAGGGCACAACCAAATCTGTGGGCTCCTCACAGGGAGCATCTTGTAAAAAATCATCTTCATCTTCATCTTCTTCTCGGTTGGTACGAGGCTCTAACAGAGGCAAGTAATACATTAAAAATGATCGCAAGGTTGTCAAACCAAAAGCCCTCAGTCCAAAAGCTGAGAACAGAGGTTTTAGCTCTACCGGGTATTCCTTTATACTATATGTGACTGAATCATTCTGAAGTATATTCTCAGCAGCATTTCGAATATTAGGAATGTTATCTTCCACCCATTCTGAGCCAGCATCCGCAAAGGCAACAGATCTCAGACCATCACTGAAAATGGAAAAGGTAAGATTTAAGAGTCAATTCTCTAGAGAGAGAAAGATTAAGTGAAAACCGAATCTAAGTCTAAAGAAGGAAAAACAAGCATACTCCTCAACAAATGGACTGTCACTAAATTGCTAATGTGGGAAGTCTAAGTAGCACAACATACAAAACTCGAACATGGCATAGAGAAAGAAAGTCTATCAAGTATTTAGTATCCGTATTGCCTATGCATCACCTCATTTCAATAGCTTTTAAGAAAATGCTTATTTTTCACAACTGAAAATTCCAGTCCACAGGAGAGGAGGAATAATGGTTCGACATCACAACTTCATTACTAGCTTCCGATTCTTGATTCAGAAATAACTGATTAACCCAAGTCACAATATCACATTGTACATGATTCACACACCATAGTCTCCCAATTTTCCAAGCCATTGACAAAAATTTATTTACAAATCAATCTCAAGAAGCGAAACTATAAATACAACAACCAAAACAATCATACTGAATAATATTGTTATGTTATACCATCACTGACCGTTCAACCAAACAACCACCAAAACAAATCTATTATATGCAGACTTTGTGATTACCAATGGCTCATGCAAAACTGAACATAGTAAATTGCTAATTCCAACTATTGGCCAAGAAAATCAATTGAATAGAATCAATCGAAACAAAATCCTAATTTGATTATTATATTGATCGAGCAAATTCAGGAATCAATCATCAGTTGTTCTTCTACAGTATAGAAAGAGACAGAGGATTGACAAACATACCCGAATAAAAACCTGGAAGCAAAAGGCTTATCACCAAAAACAGAAGCAGCAGCAGCTGAAGCAGCAATCGATGCAGAAAATAATTTAGTAGAATGAAAGGTTTGAGAAGTAATGCCTGGATTCTTCTTTAAAAGATCCACTAACAAAGCTATTCCCGCCATGACTGGATAATCTGTAACCTATATTAGATAGAATTAAAATCTCATGTCTGGAGACGATTGATTTGATTGAATGATGATAAAATTACTCGGATTTATTCTATGAAATCGGGTTTAGATCGGAGAAGAAAAGAAGTGAAGGAAACTTCGATTTCAGTGAAAAGACTTGATTTTAATAGTACAAGACAGTACCCGTGCCGTGCTACCCACACATGGGCGGACTTTATGTATTTTTGCTATCGGTCTTAGGAGGCACTTCACTTGCTTCCCTTATAAATACAAGTAAAGTGCACGTGCGTTGCACGTTGACAAAGAACAATTTTTTCATACGTATATTCTATTTTAATAAAAGTATGACACCGCAATAAAAATGCATTACATTGTACTGTCAAACAACAGTAAATACAGCGGTGGGTGGTCGACGAAGAAATGAGAAATTCGTAGAAAATCAAAACTCTTGGCCAAACCAAGTACGCCTAAAATAGTAAGCAAACAAAATGGCCGGCAAAAAAGTTAAATTTACATATATCTAGGCGCATCAATCCTAAATGACCAACTCATGCCTACGTGCTCCAGATGTTTTTGCGACAAACGCATGAGAGCCGCGTGTAACCATTATGCAAAAAAGTATGGCTATTTTCGTTACTTTACAACTAAATTGTTGCCTTAACGGTTGACGCATTTAGGTTCAGTCTTGTCTTATCTTATCGTCAATAACTTCCTCCTGCTGCATCTCCATCCGCCACCACCATCTCAATCACGACCTTAGTTATTGCCTTCTCTTGATAACCTTTTGCTATGCATTTTGGAATTTACTTGCTTCAATTATGAGTGTTGGTTAATCTTGATATGGGTGTGTTAATTTTTTTTTAAAGAAATGGGTTTGTAATTTTTGATTGTTGGCTCTAGGAAGAAATCAAGAAGAAGGTTGAAAGTGTCTCCTTTAGAATTAGTATTATCTCGGAAGAAACGAAGATTTGGATTAGGAGTTTTACTCGTACCAAGATTGAAAGTCTCTCCTTAAGGTACGCCTGGTGGAAATAAAATATTGTTGGGCTTTAGTTTAACTCGACCCATGATCGCATTTTCTCTAACACAGCTGAAGAACAACTCTGTTTTTTTTATTGATTGATCGTTTCTTTTTGATAATTGATCATTCTCTGTTTCCAAAGCTCTGAGATTGTGAGATTAGACTGTGTAATAGGTACCATTAACGAATGGATTTTGTTATCAATTTCCTTTTTATTTGTAAATTGATCGTGATTTAGTCCTTTTAATAAATCTGTGAAAAAAATTGATCACCCAGAATTTTTGATTTTGATCAAATTATCAGTTTTTTGTGTTCGATTTGATTCATTGAAACGAAATTAATGAAATTTCTAATGGTAAACTTTGAATTGTGATGAAAATTTGAGAAAGTTTCATCAAAATCCATCAAATTTTGATGAAATCATAAAAAATAACTCGTTTTCAATTTGTTGTGACAATAAAACGGGACTGACAATTTACATGTAACCATCCTAATTACTGGTCAAAAAAATTGATTAATTTACATTTTGTGATTCTTAAACTTGGGTAGATAATGAATCATTAGATGTTTGATTGATTACTTGATAATAATTACCAGATGACCGCTTGCACGGTTGGCGGACGACGACATGGTCGAGAAGCCATTCAACGTCAAGGAGAATCTTTTTTGAAGGTAGTTTGCATGGGTCAAGGAGAATCAATCTTAGCACTAAAGCAATGATGAATCGATGATCGTAGTTTGCATGGGTCCCAACACTGTTGAGCAGAATGTGCATTTTGTGTTATTCTATCTATTATATAAAGCCAACACCCTTTAGTGAGGCTGTAAATTTTTTGGACAATTTTACCCCTGATATTATTTTTTACACAGACACTTCACATTAATCAGTGAGGGCATAAAAGTAATTGACCTTGAAATTATCATTTTACCCTTGGTTGTATAGTTTACATATACATTTACATAAATCATAATAGGGGCATAATAGTAACTCATTTACAAATTACACCTCTTCTTCTATAAACATCACGACCATTCATCCGCTCCTTCCACCTGCGAGAATTATCTACAAGCAGAGCAAGGTTATTGAGGTGGTGGTGACGATGACTGTATGAAATACGAAATCATGGAAAACAACTCACTGCAACCAAAGATTTACAACCTAAATAAGAAATCATCAGACTAACTCCAGCAGATCGACAACGGGTTTATTTGGATTTCTGAATAGATGGGTTTTCTTGAAGATCTATTGCCTTTGGGGTTTGGGTTAATAATCTTTTTGGGATTTCTTTGATTTGATAACAGAGAAAGTTATGTAATAGAAAGGAGAAAAAAAGAAATAATGTGGAGAAAAATGGAAAATTGTTGGTGGCAGAGTGTGGCGTACTGGGAGATATGGAACCGGAAGAGGAGGTAGGCCGCAAGTAGTAGATGAAAGAAAGAGTTCAAGTTGGTTGTGGCGTTGTGTTGGTTAGGGTTTTTTAGGATAAAAAATTTCATACTACCCTTTTAAATGCACGCACGCACGTAGTGCGTGCCAAACTACTAGTAGTAAAAATGTCAGGCACGTTCATATCGAAAAATGAGTGCTTTGTTGCTTAAATACAAAAAAAAAGTAATGGCACGTGCAGTAAAACCATGTGAGACAAAATCAATCCACGTGTTCATACTCTCGGCATGCACTCTAAACAGGTGGATCCGGATAGATTTTCACTGATTAAATACAGTTTTTTTCTCCGCCTTCTTCCTTATCCTTCTATCGTTTTCTTTCTTCTTCTCTTTTTCTTCTCAAATGTCACAAACTGTTGCCGTCTTTTAAACGGTGAATTCAGAGCTTATATTGTTGATTGCGAAAGAAGAAAAGTCGCTGATTTCTTTCGATTAGCTAAAATGTTGCGATTCAATGGATTTCGTAGAAATTGTTATCGTTGTGTATAGAAGAAATTGAAAGATTTTTCAGAAATTTGATGGGATTGGGATGAAATTGATAGAAATTGAGCACTGTTGCTAAGGTATCAAACCCTTCACATACGATTGTCACTATCTTCCTCATCGATCTGCTGCTGTTACCCTACAGTTCCCTCTCTACTTCTCCAATTGATCGAATTTGACTTTCTGTAGATTAATTTGTGAAATTGTAATCCAATTTTAATGGTGGCGGAGGTGGTGGTAGTAGCGGCTGCGACAGAGCTGGTGGTCTGATAATGGTGGTGGCATAGGTGATAGTGTTGTTGGTGGGGGTTGCAGCTTGTCTTTGGTGGAGGCGGTGTTGATGTTGATTTCTGGTGGCGGAGGTGGTGGTGGTAGCGGCGGCGGCAGAGCTGGTGGTCATCTTCTTGTATGTATAAGACCCATCAGAAAGTCTGTCTACTCATCTTCTTTACTTATCCTCCGCTAATTCAGCTGTTTCATGATTGATAAATTTGGTTGATTTCAAAGAAAAGTGAGGAAGATAATAGAAGAGAGAAAACGAAGAACAGGAGAAGAAGAAAAGAAAAGGCGAAGAATGAAAGGTAGACGGATAGGAACCTGACACCTCTGAGTAAGTGTTTAAAAACATGTTGGTATTGTACAGACATACCCTTGAGTTATTTTTGTTATTACGAAGTAGTACACATAAGATTAAAAACACGGAAGGATATTTTAGGTAGTTCGTGTCACACGGTTGAAAGTTGTGACAGAATTTTTTTTCGGGATTTCTTAAAATCCGACGGCTGATATTTGATTTTGAAAAATCTGACGGTTACGAACAGCTAAGTTTTGAAATAGGGTTGCTCCCATTAAAAAGGGGGGAGAGGGGTAGGGGTGAGCAAATTGTCCGGAACCGCGGATTTGAACCGCAACCGTCCGCAAATTTGCGGTTTGGGCCCAAATCGTTCAGCCAATGGGCCGGTGGCGGTTTAAAATTCGAATCCGCATGATTTTGCGGGGCGGTTGCGGTTGGCCCATGAGAACCGCAGATTTACCCGCAACCGCAGGTATTATCGTAGTATTAGTAATATCCTAGGGATATTACTGGAATTTAGGGTATTAAAACTCTCCTTTTTTTTTTCTCGATCTGGTTTTTTCTTCTTCTTCTTTCTTCTCTTTTCTTCTCTTAATCTTCTTCTTTTTCTTCTCTTCTCCCTTGCTGATCAAATTGAAGAATTCTGATTCCTCAGAAATTAGGTACGATTTCCAATCTAGTTATTCTCAATTTGATGTTGTTGCAGTAATTTTTTTGAAGCTAGGGTTTAAGAAATTAGGAATGTCAGTACGGTTTTTAAAAAAAATTGGGGGTTTGACACGCTGATTAATGAATCTTTCCTAAAACACAGAATGGATGTGTCTAAGTACTAAGATTCATGAATCGATGTGTCTAATTTTGTTATTGAAGTACTTCAGTTAGGAGTTCTGATTTGATAGGGAAAAACCATGAATTTCTAGATGCCTGAATCGCTTTTGATGTTTAACTGTAATTGGTAGGAGTTGTGAAATCGCTTTTGATGTTTAACCTAAGACCATTAATCAGTAATTTATGAACACTTGAGATAGTGGGCGAGAATGAATCAGAAGTTAGCAAGGTCAGGACAGTTTTTAGGACAAAGGAAATTAGCTCAAGATCAAGGGGATTTGGATCTGAGATGGAGAATTGTCGGGCAGCAAGAACTAATGAAGAATGAGCAAGTTTGGGGTTTGTTTAGGATGTACAGAGCAGTGAGGAGCAGGGTACTTGCTGATGTTGTTTATGTGGACAGTTCAGGCGAGTTTCAACAGCAACAGAAGGAACAATGGCTGCGGTAAGCTGGACAAGGAATTGGAGGTGTTATTGAGCTCAGAAGATGATTCAAAAACTTGGGTTTGGTTTGAATGAATGTTTGAGTATTTTGGACCAATTGGAGAAAATCCCATTAAAAAACCCTAAAATTGAAATTGTACCAGATCTCTGGTTTCTGGCGATGAAAAATGAAATTTGTGGGTGGAATCGAGGAAGGAGATGTTTGAGAGGTTTCTCTGGTTTTTTTTTTGTGGGTGGAATCGAGGAAGGAGATGAAGGTGAGATGTTTGTTTCTCTGTTTTTTTTTCTTTTCTTTTTTTTTTTTTTGTACTGAAAACCGCGGGGGACCGCGACCAAACCGCAAGAACCGCAAAACCGCGGTTCTAAAAACCGGCGGTGCACGGTGCAGTCGCGGTTTGATTTTCCAAATCGCACCTTTTGACGGTTTGGTCGCGGGTACCCCCTAAACCGCAACCGTCACCCCGTTGCTCACCCATAAATATGGGGTGCACATTCCGCCTGCATTGATTGGGCCACTCCGCCTGCATAGATTGGGCCACGTATCCCTGTATTTTACTTTTCTGGTTTTTAGTTTTGTGTTTTTTATTGAGGAAATTGAAGAAAAGTCCCTCGTTCTCTTGGGCCTTCACAATTATTCTTCAAGGGATAAATTTGAAGTCCACCAACTTCTGAAAGAAATCTCAATTAATTTTAATACCATAACTACCCTCCCATATATTTCCCATCGGCCATCTCTAACAAAACGAAAATCAGATCCAAAGATTCATCCTCTTCCCTTTCCATTCTTCAAAACCCACCACCACCACGAAACGCAACCATACTAAGATTTCGCCGCCATCACCACCACCACCACCACTACCAAGCACGCACTCAAACTATTTCTGCATCTTCATGTTCGTTTTCTTTTTCTTCGTTAACTTCGAGGATTGTGTTGAATCTCACACCACCACCGCCGCCGGCGCAACCAGGAGAGATGTCAAGATAAATCTGCAGAGAGATAAACGCGAAATCAGTACAGTTTCTTTTCTCTATCTATTCAAAAACATAAATCGTAGATTTGATTGATGTAATAAAAGATGCTGGAAATGATTCTATAATCACTGGTTTGTAATTCAGATCTACTCATGCATATTAAGGTAAATTACAATTTTCTTTTTAAATTCTACTAATTAGGTCTTGAATTTGGTAATTGCGTTTCGTTTTGACTATATGATTTTGGTTGAATTGAAATTCGGTTCCAATTTTGGGTTGCAAATGAGAATCAAAGTAGTGGTGAGTTATTAGATAAATCGAAGTGAAAGATTATGACTCATGAGAATATGTGACATTGGAAGCAGTAACCATGATAAGAAGAGTTGTTAACCATATCATTCAACAATTGGCACATGATGGACGTAGGCCTAGTAATTCACTTTGTTTGTGTGTATTTAGATTGGATTCATGATTTATTATGCATTTACTAATGCTGTTTTGGTGGTGTAATGGAACATATTGTTACTCTATATATTACTGCAAATCGCAACACCTAATACGTTCATCTTGGCTTGCCAGAGCTAGCACTTGGAATTATTCCTGGAATGGAGGTACTTTTTCAATTTATTTTATGACTACAAAGACAACTGTTGAGGATTTTAATAAAGCCACTTTACGTTTGTAGTATTTACTCACTGGACAAATTGATTGAAGGCTAATGAAATGATGTTGGTAAGGCTGTGTTTGTGTATTGCGATAGAACAAAAGAGGATTTGGATTTTTGTCTCATTTCTTTCCAGTATATTGACAAGTAAAGTATATGCCTACATACATTAATTCTAGTTACAGAATATATAGTTTTCTGGTTGTTTATGGAGTAAGAAAATCAGTGATTCTTTATTTGGACTTTTGACATTACCAGTTGTGTACGGACTAAGAAAATATGTGTTTGTTAAGCTACCAAGTCACCAAAGATTTACATGGTTAAATTGGTTATAAATAGGGTATAAATTGTTTCGAATATGTTTGTTCTCACACAGGCAGTAAGTGCAATACATCGATGAGACACCGGATGTTGAACTCCAATTGATCTAATCAAAAGGCTCAACATTGTATCTGCTGGAAAGGTAATTACTACTTTTCTTTAGATGTCTTACTCTAGCTTGTTTCTACCAGTACTGTTTAAATTCAAGTTGCATTTTTCTTTAAGTTGTATGCATCCTTTTATAGATATATATGTGGAGACTGATAAGTCAGCAAGACTTGTCCAGATCCTTGCAAAGATTAAAGAGGAGTTGGGTGAGATTGCCGAGACGACTGATTTGATGCAAGAAATTGTTGCAAGTGTTCTCAAGAGAGTAATTTAGTGTGTAGCTAATCCCATTTTCATTTGAAATCTAGTTAGGTCAGTTGGAAAATAGAGATACACAAATGAGTTTTTTTTTTTTTTTTAGTTCGTATGATTTTGAACTATTCCCCCCTCTTTTGTAGTTGCCTTTTGTAGTTTGTTATGTAATAAGCGAGTTATATATACAGTTATGTTTTCCTGTGCCAACTTGTTAAGCTGGCTTGATAATTTAGTGCCAACTTGCCCAGTTGGCTCTGAATTGTAGCCAAACTTAGCTTATGTTGAATAGATTCTGGTGCCAACTTGTCCAGTTGGCTAGATAATTTAAGTGTGATTTTGTGCACTCTCTTATAAGAGTGTTTACATGACATTTGTATTTACACCGCTGATTTAATTTTGTTGTTGTAAGTCTATTTTTATGAATGTTTTGTGTTTTATGGTTTAGTACCATACATGAATTGTTACATGCTACAACTTATAAGAAAAAACTTGCCAAGATTTGTCCAGATAACGATGCCAACTTGCCAAGATGGCTCGGATTTCAGGTGCCAACTTACCAAGATGGCTCATATATCTTGTGTAAGCTTGAGTAGTTGGTTTATGAATTCTGACAGTTTTGGCTCCTGGACACCAGACTTAGGTGCCAACTTGCCAAGATGGCTCTGATTTGTCATGCCAACTTGGGTAGTTGGTTCTAGAATTATGCCAGGATAGGCTCCTGGACACTAGACTCTGGTGCCTTGCCAAGATGGCACGGATTTCTGTGCCAACTTACCAAGATGGCTCAGATTTCTGGTGCCAACTTACCAAGATGGCCAGATTTGTTGTGCCAACTTGAGTAGTTTGTTTAATAATTCTGACAGTTTAGACACCAGACTCAGATGCCAACTTGCCAAGATGCTTCAGATTTCCTGTGCCAACTTGGGTAGTTGGTTCTGGAATTCTGCCAGGTTAGGCTCGTGGTCACTAGACTCTAGTGCCAACTTGCCAAGATGGCTCAGATTTCTTCTGGAATTCTGCCAGGTTAGGCTCGTGGACACTAGACTCAAGTGCCAACTTGCCAAGATGGCTCAGGTTTCCGGTGCCAACTTACCAAGATGGCTCAGATTTCTTATGCCAGCTTGAGTAGTTGGTTCAAGAATTCTGACAGGTTAGGGTCCTGGACACCAGACTCAGGTGCCAACTTACCAAGATAGCTCGGATTTGTTGTGCCAACTTGGGTAGTTGGTCATAGAATTAACAAGCCACTATCCTCTAGTTTACAAACAACAATTAACAAGCCAAATATACAAGGAAACCGTAGCAATTTGCTGCACACGTACAAACAATAACTTCAAAGTAAACTCAAACATATTCAAGTGAACAAGTTGAAAGACAAATAAATACATTACGTAGGGTCTATAGAGATTAGTTTAAGAAATAATAATTCAAGCCTAACAGAGATACTGAAGTTCCTTTGTCTTAATAATATGAAGGTGGAGGTCCTATAACAATTATCAAGGACAACAAAATCATGAAGACGGTTAAACGAATTCAATGAAAATGAACCTAGGAAATCACCACGATCAGCATATGTGTGGCCTTCTTCTTTCGTAGCAGGAAGAAAACACCACCACCATCTTTCAAGTCTCAACCACCAAAATCACAGCAAATCTACGCAACCACCACCACAACAATAACAATAACCATCATTATCTCCATGAAAAATTAAAATTTGATCTGTGGACTGTAGCACAAGATAATCAATTCATTTCCGATATGTTTATGATCTGGCGGCAGCGGCGGCGTCGAAGATTCAATAAAATAAGTTGCGGCTGAGGTAGTGATGGAACAACCACCACCACCATCATTATTATCAAATTAAATTTTTCTTTAATCTTGATACCACCGTCACCACCACCATCTACAACATCAGACTCACCACCAGGTCCGCCACCATCATAATCAAATTCCTACAACCACCGCAACTACCAGAAAACCAAAATGAACCGAATACAAATTCCTACAACCACCACAACTAATTAAACACTCACCGAACGATACCTGTTGTTGAATCTCTCGAACAAAATGAAAAAAAAATTGAATCACTCCATCTGTTCGTCTTCAACGAAGATTTTAGGTTCTTCAAGCCAAATGTAAATTTTGTAGATGAATCGATTCAAGATGGATCTAAATCGACTGTTTAGGAGGTGACGGTGGTGGCAGATTTCATGAAAGTATATGAGGTGGCGTTGGAACGGGTGTTGGGATTAATGAAGGTGGTGAAAAATTTTAGAGGAGGTGGTGGAGTGGAGGTGGTACTGGAATGGTGGTGGTGTAGATCTGGTTTTCGACTGTCGTAGAGAAAAGAAGACACTGAAGAGAGAGAGAGAGACTAAAAAGTGAAATGAAATTACTCTAGTTATTCTTTCTGTAGCCTAATTTTAATAGTAAGGGTAATTATGTAATCTAATGTTCCGGGATTTAATCTTCTAGAAGGTGAGGGATATTTGTAAAATGTGAAAAGGATAATATTGTTGGGGTTGATTTTGAGGGGTATTTAATTAATGAACCCATTTTTTTATAAGAAAAAATAATAAATTAAAGCTGCGAATAATGTTTTCCTTTCCAGAAAGTTCCAGTAACACCTTAATTACCTTTTTCTCTATCTTCTTTCTCTATCTGTCTATGAACCGGTGATCGGAAATTCAATTTTGATTTCTATAAATCATGCATAACTGACCAAGAAACTAGATTTCTTTGAGACATTGAAACATTGAATGAATTTTTCTTGAATGAGATTTATAGAAAGGGTAGAACAAAAATGCAAGGGGAGAAAAACGTAAGCAAAAATCCAAATATTTTTGTCATACAGGGATGCTTTTATACAATCAAAATCTAGATGGACGGGTTGTCTTCAGAATTGGGTATTATATGATACTGAAGATGGGATTGAAAATCTCTCAATGATGGTTGATGGCCAGGTAATTGGGGATGATGATGATGATGATATCAATTTCAGTAAAGGTTTCATCTTTAACCTCATGTTACCTAAAAAAAAGTTGTATGTATCAGACGATTCAAGTCTGAATCAAAAACCCAACACCCTGATTCATGAAAGTTCCCCAATACCAATCTCAAATCCCATTCAAAATATCAAGGTTTAATCAGATAAAACATGTTGTGCATTTCTCAAAGAGGAAAGGAAAGGGGGCGTACAGTATTTAAAGATAATGAGTGTTTGACAGAATGGCACAGTCAGTGTCATAACAGCTCAACAGAAAACGGTAAACAGAATAACGTAACAGAAATAGAAAACAGCAGATTGTGACAGTTTATACTCTGATAACACTACACTAAAATGTCACTTCCTTTCACCCCCCGCAAGATCAGAGTCCGAGCGCAGGGAAAGACATTGAGCTTGTTTTTGAGTTTACTAAACCTTGCAGTAGAGAGAGCTTTGGTGAAGATATCAGTTCTCTGTTCCTCTGTTCCAATGTACTTGACAGACAATTTGTGTAAAGCTACTAGTTCTCTGACATAGTGAAAAGCTATCTCAATATGCTTCATCCTATTATGGAAAATAGGATTCTTTGTTAAGTAGGTGGCACTCAGATTGTCACACCATAAAACAGGAGGAGAAATATAAGATATATACAGTTCATTGAGTAATGACTGAATCCACTGTAACTCAGAAGTTTCTTCTGCCAATGCTCTATACTCTGCTTCAGTACTTGATCTGGATACTGATTTTTATTTTATAACACACCAAGAAATAAGACTTGGTCCTAAGTACACTGCCATGCCACTAGTAGATCTTCTATCTGTAACATCACCTGCCCAATCAACATCAGAGTATGCCTGTAAGTGTAATGAAGTTGCTTTGTAGAACTGTAAACCATGTGATAATGTGCCACTGAGGTACCTTAAAATTCTTTTGACTGCTGACCAATAATCTTCAGTGGGATGCTACATCTTCTGACATACCTTGTTGACAGAAAATGAGATGTCAGGTCTAGTAATTGTAGCATATTGTACGGCACCAATAGTACTTCTATATAGAGCAGTATCAACAAACAGTTTAGAAGTAGATAAACAATGATCAGTCTGAGTTATCATGGGTTTGCTGACAGGCTTTGAGGATTCCATTTTAGTCTTCTTTAGTAAATTCAGAACATATTGTTGTTGACTTAAATGCATTCCATCTTTATTATAAGAAACCTCAATACCCAAGAAATAATGCAAAAGACCAAGATCTCATCACTCAAGCAAGTAATCAGTGAAGTAATTGACTCATCCGAACTTCCTGTAACTAGGATATCATCCACATACACCAAAACATACAAGCATTTTGTAGCAGTGACTTTGAAAAATAGTGAAGTATCAGTTTTAGATGACTGGAAACCTTGCTTCATTAGAGATTTACTCAGAGTTTCAAACCAAGCTCTGGGAGCTTGTTTCAACCCATATATTGATTTGTGTAGTTTGCAGACATAGTAAGGGTAATCTTTATCTACAAAACCAGGAGGTTGTACCATGTAAACATCCTCATTTAGAGTACCATGCAGAAAAGCATTCTTCACATCTAATTGTTTAATTGACCAACCTTTGAATAGTGCTACAGACAGAATCATTCTTATTGTTGTAGGCTTAACTACAGGACTAAATGTGTCAGTAAAATCATGCCCTTCAATCTGATGAAAACCCTTTGCTACAACTCTGGCCCTTCTTCTCTCAAAACTACCATCTGCATTTTTCTTAAGTTTAAACACTCATTTATTTCCTACTACATTTTGTGAAGGATCAGGTGGTACTAATGAAATTGTGCCACTGTCTATTAGAACTTCATCAACCATTGGAGGTTTCCACTTAGGATGTTTCAGAGCTTGAGTATAAGTTGTTGGCGCAAAATCATCATCTTCCTCAACAGATACTTGATACACTTTGGGTTTAACTATGCCATGTTTAGACCTAGTTGTCATTGAATGAGTTGAAGTACTTACTGGGATGATAGGATGCTCTGATGTAGAAGAAGGTAGAGGTGGAAAATCTTTTGGAGTGAATAATGATACATCATCTGGTGTGTTAGAGATGGCTGGTAGTGGAGCAGATATAATAGTTGAAGATGCAGGTGCAATTTCATTTGTAGATGAGTGTGGTGTACAAGAGGAAGCAATGGAAAACATGCTAGTATGGGAATTCAGTTTTATCAAAGACAACATTTCTGGAAATAATGATCTTGTTAGTGCTAGGGTTCAAGCATCTGTAACCCTTATGCATCAGACTATATCCAAGAAAAAGGCACTTAACAGACTTGTTTTCAAGCTTGTGTGAATTGAAGGGTCTTAAGCATGGAAATCATGAACAGCCAAAAACTTTGAAGAAATTGTAATCTGGCTTTGTCTTAAATAGACTTCAAGAGGTGTATTGCCATTAAGTACAGAAGATGGTAATCTATTGATGATGAAATTTGTTGTTTCAAAGGCATAAGGCCAAAAAGATAAAGGCAGAGAAGCATGACTGAGAAGAGCTAAACCAGTGTCAACTACATGCCTATGTTTTCTTTCAGCTTTTCCATTCTGTTGATGTGTATGTGGGCAAGATACTCTATGACCAACACCATTCTGCTCTAAGTATGTAGAGACATTCCTATATTCACCACCCCAGTCTGATTGTAAATATTTGATTCTTCTAGAAAACAGATTCTCAACTAACTTCTTGAATTTAATGAAAGTGGCTAGAACTTCTGACTTGTAAGCTAGAGGGATAAATCCAAGTGAATCTACTATATGTATCAATGACAGACACATAATATTTGTATATATTTACTGAACAAACTGATGATACCCACACATCTGAGTGAATCAAGTCTAATGGACCTTCAACAACATTAGCATGATTTGGAAATGACAGAGCATGTGACTTGGCAATTTGACAGTCAGAACAAACTTTATGCTCAAGATGAGTACTAACAGAAGTATCAATTTCAGAAAGCACATGTTTGAGTGTCCTATAGGCAGGATGTCCTAATCTTTTATGCCACTCTTGCCCTGAACTAATTTGAGCTTGAAATGCTTGTTTAAGTTGAAGAGAATCAAACTGAAGATCATATAGCCCATTTTTCACACTACCTCTAAGCAGTTCTTTCTTAGTAGATATATCCTTAATGTAAAACATGTTTGGATGAAATTCAAAGAAGCAGTGATTGTCCCTAGTAAACTGAAGCACAGATAGTAGGTTTTTAGTTATAGCAGGAACATGCAGGACATTAGAAAACTGCAAGGTAGTAGTGGGAGAAGTAAAGGAAGCTGAGCCAATGTTTGAATGTGCAAACCTGTTCCATTGCCAACCTTGACACTGTCAGATCCAGTTTAGGGAGAATGTAAGTTGAGGTTGCTCAAATCAGAAGTAATGTGATGAGTAGAGCCAGAATCGGGTACCCATCCAGTATTTGTTGGTGAGTCTTCATGATAGAGAGCATAGGCTTCTGGTTCAGGACACCAATTTCCATTCCCATAATCACCATAGTCATAATACTCTTCAGTAAATGTATGATGTGCCTGAATAGCAGCATCATTATGTGGCATATTGTACCTGTATCTGCAAGTTGTGGCTAAGTGGTTTGACTTTTTACAGATTTGACAGACCATAGTATAGTCATAATGCTGAGTTGGTGGGTAAAAATTTGGATGTGCAACTCTTCCACCTCTATCAAATCTACCAACACGATTAGAACCACGGAAATAACCACTTCTTCCTCCTCTAATTGAATTAGGGTAACCTCGAAAATTAGATCTACCTCGAGAAGAATAATTCCACTCCTGAAATGGATTTGAGTTATAAGTGTTGAAATTACCTCTTGGTGGTGTATAATGATTGTAAGAGGGATATTGAGAGTAAGTATGTTGCTGAGCAAAATTTGCTGAGGCTGTAGAATGATCTGAAAAATTCTCACTATTAACACGAGTTTCTTCAGCAAGTAGCAATCCAAGTAATTTTGTTGGTGTAATAGGTTCCAAACTCTTGAGTTGTTGTGTATTAACAGAAGTCTTGAATGAATTAAACTCATATGGTAATCCTTGAAGGATGTGATAGACAAGATCTTCATCAAGAACTGGACGATTGATTTGAGCTAGTTGGTGAGAGAGAGATCTTGCTTTATCGAAGAAAACAATCATAGAATCATGTTTTTTCTTTAGGTTTTGTAGATCTGATTTAAGTTGCATCAGACGAGATTTGATTGTTGCATTATAATCATTCTCAAGTCTTTTCCAGACAGCAACAGAAGATTTAAGTCCAATAACTCCTACATGACACTCTTCTGTTAGAGCAGATATTAACCAAGAAAGAATTGCTTGATCTTGATTTAACCAGTTGACATATAAAGGATTTAGCACAAACTCAGATTCAGCAGTAATAGAAGATGTTGAATCTTGATTTTCAATTAAAGCTGGTTGAGGAGATTTAAGATATTTTGCAGGTGGAGGAAAAGAACCATCAACAAACCGAAATAGATTGTAGCTCTGCAACAATGGAGTAATTTGAGATTTCTAGAACACATAATTTGTTGAATTAAGCTTTAATGGAGGTTTGAAGGTAAGATGAATATGAGTGAAGGTTGAATCTGAATCAGGAATCATTATTGATGGAGAATAGATCTGATGCTCTAAACTTCTTGCATAAAAATTTACCCTAGAGATGGATCAGATCTGCTCTGATACCATATCAAGGTTTAATCAGATAAAACATGTTCTGGATTTCTCAAAGAGGAAAGGAAATGGGGTGTACAATATTTAAAGATAATGAGTGTTTGACAGACTGGCACAGTCAGTGTCATAACAGCTCAACAGAAAACGGTAAACAGAATAACGTAACAGAAATAGAAAACAGCAGAGTGTGACAGTTTACACTCTGATAACACTACACTAAAATGTCACTCCCTTTCACAAAACATCACTTTATCATTAATCTATAGAAACCCAATATACCAAAAACTAAATCAAGAACCCTAATTTAAAAAACCAAAGGTTTATAAACAAAATAATTCTTCTTCTTCATTATCATTTCGATTGTTGCTTTTCTATAGAAATTCTGGGTTTTGTAGCTCTTCCTGATGAATAGACCTTGTATAGGGAGAAAAAACTAGTTAGTACACAGAAACAAAGTGTTTTCGGAGAGAGTGAAAAAAGGGAATTTAATTTAATAAAAAGCAAAAAAAAAACAGATAAATAAAATTTCAGGACACGTGGTCCAATCAATGCAGGCGGCTAAGAGAACTTTACTTTTTTTTTATCCGACGAACAAACGTTTTACATTAAACATAACAAAGTATTACAAAGATATATGATCCTTTAAAACACGTAGGTTTTCTGGGATCTCATTCCAAAATGCACAAGTAATCTTATTTTTTCTGGCCATATTGGCTACATTATGAGCTGCCTCATTACAGTTCCTTTTTACATAGCTAATTATAAAGTTACTAAGAGTAGAAAGTAAGTGCTTTATTTCTAGTATACAACCTTCATAAGCCCAATTTACATAGGATGTAGTAACACTCTGCAGACTTCTTTGCACATTCTGACAGTCGGTTTCCATAATAACTTTTTACATGTTCAGCTCCCTAGCCCAAATGACTGCATCTTTAAAGGCTATACATTCTGCTTGTTCAGCATCTACTCCTTCATTGATATATCTACATTGATCCCTCTGCAGGTCCCTGTTGAATCAAAGATAACAATACCAATTCCAATAGCTTTAGTTTTTGCATGAAAAGAAGCATCAATATTAAATTTATAATAATCCGCTGGAGGTACAATCCATGTATGTGTTAGATTTCCATAGGTTGTATTGCCTTTTAACAATAGTAGCTAAAGAGAAACATTGATTCATAATACTTCTGGTAGAATGTATGATACTTTCTGTGCTTGATCTTTTATTCTGAAAAATTAGAGTGCATCTTGCCTTCCATATTTGCCAGGATGTAATCATAGCAGTAAGAATAGCATATTCATACTGTTCAGAGTTTATATTTAGTATTCACTTTGTTTAAAACAGCTACTGATCCATTGTTTAATGGTAAGTCCTTGATACATTAATTGATCAGTATCAATACCCATTGTTCGCCAAATAATTTTTGCTAAATCACACTCAATTATCAGATGTTGTAGGGTTTCTTCATTTCGTTGACAGAAAGGACATTCTACTGAGATGTCATTCTTGTAGCAACTGATTTTCCTTCTTGTTGGAACAATGTCTTTTAGACATTTCCAAATTAATATTTTTATTCTACGAGGAGCAGAAGATTTCCATAGAGCTTTCCAAGTATCTTTGTTATTAGCATTAGTATGTATTGGTTGTGTAGCAGTATAACCTGTAAGAATTTTTGTATGCTGACTAACTGTAAAGTCACCAGATTTATTTGGTTTCCATATTATCTTATCTTCACCTGCTGACTTAGTGTCATCTTCAAAATTTTCTTGGCAATATAACTAGGGAATAATGCATTCACTAGTGATATGTTCCATTGTCTAGGATTTTGATGCATAAGATCAGATACATAGACATACCTAGCAGGCTCTTTGAAATGAAAGTTAGGTCTTGGTGGATGATCTAATCCCTTCACCCATACATCATACCATATCAGTGTCTTAGTGCCACATCTAATGTCCAGCAATAATTTTGCTTAACAACCTGTAAACCTTGTTGGATACCTTTCCACATCCATGAAGAATTTCTATGTTCTTCTTGGAGGTGTAGGAAATGACAATATCGTGAGTATTTAGCTTTTAAAACTTGAACCCAAAGTTTGTCCGACTCTAAACACATTCTCCGTGCTAATTTTGTTATGAGTGCATTATTGAATTACTCAAGATTTCTAAAAGATATACCACCTTCCCATTTTGGATAACAAAGGGAGTCCCAAGCAAGGAAGTGTATTCCTTTATTATTACCATGACCCCACCAGAAATTTCTTTGCAGTTGATCCAGTTTTTTATGGGTAACTTAAAGTTACTCATGTAATGGGCAGGAACTGTATTAAGCACATTCATAACTAGAGTTGTTCTAGCTGCTTGATTAAGAGCTTTTGCTTTCCATCCCTGTAATTTAGTTTCAAAGTTCTCTTTAATTGAACTAAAAGCATGTACTTTAGACCTACCTAAAAGAATTGGAAGACCCAAGTACTTATCTGTTGCACAAAGTTGTCTGACACCCATACTTTGAATAACTCTCAGTTTTTCCTTTTGGGGTAGCTCACCAGTGACATAAGCAGCCGATTTGGAGAAATTTATAGCTTGTCCAGATAAAGCACCAAACTCTCTCAAAATTCTTTGTATGTTATGGACAGTTACCAGATCATTATGGAAGAAAAGGAGACAGCCATCTGCAAATAGAAGATGACTAATTGAAGGAGCATTTCTTGCTACTTGAATTCCTCTAACTAAATCTTGTTGCTCAGCATTATATAGGGCTCTGGAAAGATACTCCATTGCTATAATGAACAAGAATGGTGATAATGGATCACCCTGACGTATTCCCCTTGAAGGCGATAAGTAATCACAATCACCACCATTTAGTTTGACTGCAATACTAGTAGTAGAATACACTGGTTAATAAGATGGCACCATTCATGATTGAAACCCAAGGAAAGCATCATTTTCTCAATAAAGCACCACTCGAGCCTGTCGAATGCCTTTGACATGTCAAGTTTGAGTAGCCCAACTTTCTTCTTTGATTTTTTCATGGAGTGAATGACCTCATGTGCACAATGACATTGTCATTAATCATTCTCTTAGGGACATATATGCAGCTTGATTTGGTGAAATGATCTTATCCATTAGAGGTTTAAGACGATTAACCAGTATTTTAGTGATTACCTTG
The DNA here is from genome assembly GCA_023529015.1 of Papaver nudicaule. Classification (NCBI taxonomy): domain Eukaryota; kingdom Viridiplantae; phylum Streptophyta; class Magnoliopsida; order Ranunculales; family Papaveraceae; genus Papaver; species Papaver nudicaule. Next base: position 409 of record JAJJMA010017722.1, on the reverse strand, counting down.
TAACTAATATTGCAAAGTCCTATGGGCCTGTAATCTGATGGTGTAGATGGATGTTGAGTCTTTGGAAGCAAGCAGAGCACTGTTTTATTAATGTCTTTTGGCATTTTTTTTGTAATGAAGAATTGCTGAATCATATTAATAAGATCTCCACCCACAATGTGCCATTGCGTTTGAAAAAATCCAGCCGGGTAACCATCTGGACCAGGTGCATTCCAGCTAGCAATGCTCATAACAACATTGTGAATTTCATCAGTTGTTGGTACTTGAATAGGCCGCTGATTATCTGCTTCATCAATACTTGATTGAATGAAATCAAACTTATTATCATCAATATTAGGATTAGTTGTAGTCGTTATAGAAGAGAAATGTGTAGTCAAAAGCTTGGCTAAATCTTCTCTCTTATGTAACC
>JAJJMA010017710.1:0-33895 GCA_023529015.1 Papaver nudicaule | reverse complement strand
AGGTCTCAACTTCTTATATAATACTTAGGATTTAGTGTTTTTGCATATTTTTTACTACCTCCGTCCAACATTAATCGAGCTAAAATGAAAAAGTAAGTAGCTCAATTAATGTAGGTCGGACGGAGTTTTTTTGTTCTGTCATTTAGCTAAGTAGCTAGTTAGCTAGCTTCTGTTTGAACCAAACAATGCAATATTTTCCAACCTAGCTGGCGGTTGCCTTTTGGTGTATTTCAGTGTCACTTGGTCTATGAACCAAACATATGATGGTATGATAGTATGATGTCAACTACCTGTTTGGGTGCCTTTGTAATAGATTTTTGTCATTGACTCCTTTAGTTCGTTTAAGTTTCAAACATTCTATGTTTGTCAATTTGTGATTGAACCCTGAAGGATCTAGTCCTCTGAATGGTCTTGGTCTTGTAATAGATACAAATATAACAGCCACGACTGCACTAACAGAATTATCCAAGTAAATAGCATTCACAGAGTGTGAGTAATTTTATGCTCATCGACCTCCCTGAGAAATTCCCTTCATGCTGAAACCCTGGACTGTGCACCAAGCCACCAACGACTGCAATGACGCTGTAGAAGAACAGATTGAAAACTAATCAGTCAGCAGAAAGTTTTTTAAAACTAGGAATATATGATGCTCTTCTCTCATCTGTCACTCTCGTTTATTGTTCCATTTGATCTTCAAGCTTTACGCACGTACGGTTGAAGTAGCGGTACAAGTAGTACGTATTAGTAGAGAATATATATGCACACATAGATCCAGTTGTCTGGTTTTTTGGTCTCAACACATAGTACTGACAAAACAGATCCATAAGGTATTGCTAGTTTAGCTATCAATGGTACGTAGTGGATGCACGCTGGTTATCGGTCGATAAAGAACTGGAGATGCGACAATTAACCAAAGAAGTGAACGGTAGTAGTTGGCCCATGGCAGTAGTTATTACTTCTTCTTTTTTTTACCATTTTCCTAACACCAATCTTATGCCAAATTTCAACGTTATGTACTACTCCATATGGCAAAAAACCTGACTCTGACTTGATCACGAACCGAGAAGCTTCCTTTGCAATATCTCTAGGTGAATGCACTATGTACTGATACTAAACCTTTTTGTTTTCCTTCTTTCCTCAGAGAAACTGACCTGCAATGTTATGATTCAGAAAGGGCTTGATTATAGAGATGGAGTAAACTCAACACTAAGGTAGTTTCAGGGCCAAACAGAGTACAAATCAGCTCAAATCAAGAGACAGTACAGAGAATTCAAGCACCAGATCTTGAAAAACAAAAGCACCCAAAGATACATCAACTCATCTCATCTCATCACTGCATCCCAATTTCTCATAACCGTGTTCAGGGAGCAACCTTTGAAGATATCTTTTCCTACTTACCAGTTGAAGATCAGAAACTTACTAGCAATGGATCTCTTCTCTTCGATTCCATTTCGTTTCTTGGCTTCTGTTTCATTCCTTGTTCTTGTTACATCTATGGGAATCAGTGTGAAGCATGCCGGTGCCGTGCGTTCTAGTGTTACTACTACAGGTGATCTCTAATTCTCAAATCCACTTGATACGTGTTTCTCCAATTTGTTGTCTTTGAAAGCACAATTAAGACATTCAGTATCATTGGTTACTAAGGATAAGAATCGTTGATCACATAGTACATGGCATTAAGTTTCTTACCTATGATAATTCTATGGGTTGAATGCATCCTGTAACAATGGAAAAGTTGGATACCATAGTGCTTAAGATAACCTATTTGAATAGAATAGTTGTGATTTCAAATCATTATCAAGAAATTTGATTCCAGTTTGGAATCTAAACACGAGACGATTGTGCAGGTGGAGGTATAAGAGATGTGCCACACTGGGCAACATCGCATCAGAGAAATATTCTTCAATCAACAACAATAGAGCCAAATGTGGTGGTAGCACTTGACGGCACAGGAAATTACAGGACCATCAAAGAAGCGCTGAATGAAGTACCTGCACAAGGCAAACAACAGTTTATCATATATATTAGAGAAGGGCTGTACAAGGAGCGATTCAATATAACTAAGACGATGACAAACTTAGTATTCATCATTGGGGACGGTGCGACAAGGACTAAGATTACTTCCAACCAAGGATACACAAACGAGACAAAGACATATGCCACAGCTACAGTTGGTAAGTTGAGGATTTTATGTGGCATTTGTGGAATTATGAAAGTCTGGGTTTTAGAAATTATGGTTTTGAGTTGTGGTTTGATATGTAACTAACCATAGTTCTCTGAGCTTCCTTGTTAATGCATACCTCCAGAATATGATTTGTGTGGTCTATGAGCTGACTGACTTTTGAGCGATTTGCCTTTTGATCTGTTTACCCTTGTGGTATGTAGGCAACCATGGGTCAGACCACTAACCCTCCAAGCCATTCCCATAGATTCCCACAAATATGACATCTAGAAACCAAATGGATACTTGTCCTTGAAAAATTTTCCATCTGTATACCATACTGGTACTGGTTTTAATTCTAGTTTGGTACTGGTTTTACTAACCAATTTACCCATTGTAGTTTTTTTTGACTCAAAAAGGGCAATATATTAGAAGAGTTTGCCAACACCAAGAAGGTGTATAGCCAAAACATATTACATACTAGCTCACTGTGTCGCTAGTGATTACAAGAAAACCCAAAAGAAATATACATCAATGCATTAAAGCTTCCCAATTGCTGAGTACTGTACTTAGAGAGTAACCTGAAAAGATATCAGTGCCCACACACCAGTTGAAAAGCAATACCTTCACACCATCAAGCAGTTCATCTAAAGATTTCTGAGTACCCTTGTAGATTCTAGCATTCCTCTCAATCCAAACAGCCCACCAGATGGCAAATGGATATATGTCCCAAATTCTTTTTTTGATTGCAGTTGCCTTATTCTTCTTCTTCCTCCACTCCCATATCGTGGCTCTTACAGAGTCATGGAAAACCCACTGGAGCTTATAAAAACTCAAGAAATATAACCATACAGCCCTGGTAGTTTCACAATGTAAAAACAGATGATTGTTTGACTCTGCAGCCTTTTTGCACTACAATTTACCCATTGTAGTTACTGGTTAAGTTTTGTTTTCACTCAATTGTGGTTGTATGTTATGATGCAATTGGGGTGTGCATGTACATTAGGAAATCTGTGCACAGTTAAGCCGATGTGGTGGAAAAATTATGAGCCAAACATAGTATATTCTGTACATATATCAAAAATGGGTGCTAATGTAATGGTGAACGATAGGGTGAAACAAACAAGTTCTGTAAGAAACTGTATTTGTAAGAGATACGGAGAGAGTCTTAAGCTTCGTCAGAAACTTAATGATAATCTGATTGGAATAATCAAGATCATTACCATAAAGGTTGAATAATAATATTGTTTGATTGATAATAATATGAGATGTGATTCTACGCAATAGAGCTAGCCTTTATATAGGCATACAATGACCGACTAAAGGTAAATAAAAGGAAATCAACCTAAACTTGGAAAGCTAAGAAACTTGTGATACAAGAACTACTCGTAAAGAGCAGGATTAAATTAGGAAAGCATAAATAGCTAATGCAGTACGAAAGATGTACTACATCATAATGTCTGCTCCAATGCCATATTCATGACCAAAATATTTGTACAGAAACATCCATTGAATCCACTAAACCATTCCCACTATTATGAAATCTGGAAACAAATATGTACCTTTCTTTGCACATTTGCATACTATTTTACTAGAGTATTTGTATGCAATGATCCACAGGTATCGATGCTGCTGGATTCATGGCCAGAGATATTGGATTCAAGAATACTGATGGGCCAGAGAAAAATCAGTCTGTGGCGTTGAGAGTTACATCGGACATGTCTATATTTTACATAGTTCAGGTCGACGGATTTCAGGATTCCCTATATGCTCATAAGAACAGACAATTTTACAGAGAGAGCAGAATTAGCGGGACTGTGGATTTTATCTTTGGAGCAGCAATGGCGCTTTTTCAGAATTGTCAGATCATTGTAAGGAGACCCCTGGAAGGGCAGGAGAACATGGTATTTGCAAGTGGAAAGGAAGAAATGACTACACCAGGTGCCCTTATCCTCCAAAACTGCAGCATCCAGGCCGACCCCTTGTTATTTCCAGATCGTTTCATTATCAAATCCTACCTAGGAAGACCCTGGAAAGAACTTGCAACACATATTGTCATGTTTAGAGAGATTGGCGATCTCATAGACCCAGCAGGATGGTCTCCCTGGGATAACACCACTTTTGGTTTGGATACATGTTTTTTCGCGGAGTTTAACAACACTGGTTTAGGTTCCAATTTGACTCAGAGGGCAAACTGGACAGAGGTGAAGACTGGAGAACTATTACCTGAAGATTTTATCAGGTTTACAACTACTTCTGAGCTAATGAAGGGAGGTGATTTTATTGTAGATTCTGGTGTGCCTTACATACCAGGATTAGTGGATTATTTGGATTAAAGTATTGTATGATTAGTTCATTATGATTCTTCAGGTACCTTCCGCATTCCTGGGATATGATTCTTGTTCTTTAGTTTAAACTTTCTCTTTGTTTATCTAGTTATTGGAGAAATATGGTTAATTTTTGCATGGAATCCAGCAGTCCTTAGTTTTTGTAGATGAATGCTTGCATTACACAAACATGGGATGAACTAGCAGTGAGCTTATACATAAATTGGAATATGAAATTAGGGATTTTCAAATCAGAGATTTTTAGATTGGGGATTTTCACTTGATTCTGAAATCAAGATCAGGGATTTTCAAATTAGGGTATGATATGTTCACCCTTGACTTGTGTAGATAACATTCAGTGGATATATACTTATAGCATTAATTAGACTTTAGTACACTTGTATGGCTTTTCAAATTAGGGATTTTCACTTGATTTGAAATCAAGATTAGGGGTTTTTTAAATAAGGGTATGATCTAACTCCTAGTTCTGCTTTTCCACCTTTTAAAATGCTATTAATATATATTTGTATATAAGTTGCTTATTCGAATACAGCTCCATTGATATTACATCAAGTACACAAAAATCAGAAGTTTTGCACAAATGATTGGTCTCAAGAGAGGAAACACAAAAGTCATAATTAACTTGGGGATCACTTGTTGTTAAATTCTTACGCATTGGCTACTGATTATCCATTTATAATCACCCCCATATAAAAGTTGAGAACAAGTTAAAAAAACAGAGGGTTGGTGAAAACCGGGAAAGTAATGTGATTGTATGATTCATCATTTATATATGCTTAGAATACATTAAAATAATGTTTTTTAGAAACCTTGCTAGTATCCAGTGTTATAATATTTTGTGACATTTATACAGAGTAAAACTGGTGGTAATTAACATTTTTTTAAATAATGCAATTACAATTAGATATTAATGAGATATTATGATATGGATTTTTGGTATTAAATAATATATTATTTAATAGATTCTATATTTTTTGATTTTTAGGGAGTAAAAGTGGTAGTAGCAATTTCTTTACAATAAAGTATAGTTTTCCATAAACTATTCGCTATTACAGCGATTTATCTTCGCTAATAGGGCGATTAGTTTCTTCGTCGTTATGGCGATTGTTTGTGCAATGTTTTTATTGCTTCTATTTTTCGTTGGTGTTCGATCTACGGGTTTTTCAAGTACGTTGGCTATCTTTATTTACCAGATTCCTCAACTCGCCGGTCAAGATATTGGGCAAAATACTCCTGATTCTATGGAGCAAGTCTTAGTGAAGAAGAAAAACAATCAAACGGTCGGGTTATTATCCATTGAAGACTATCGCTTCTCTGATTTAATCAGTCTTATCATGCTTGTTTTAGGTAGTTCTATCGATTTCCCTTCTTTTTTCCTTGTCGGAATTCTCGATTTTGTACTACATCAAGTATGTTGTTCTTGTTATTTGAGAATTGTTGATCTCCATGTATCTTTGGTTTGACACTATTAATGGAAAATGTGGACTTTTTATCAAAAATAAAATAAAATAAATTCTTTAAATTCTTCAATTATAATTTGGTAATGAGATACTATGCGATAGATTTGGTATTAAATAAGATATTCTTTTATTATTCATTTTTTTTATAACAGAGAATTTTTTTTTATAAACCAAGTGATAACTTGTCTTTGTTTACAAGCTCAATAATCCAGTTAGAAGTAGGAGGATTTTCTTCTAAGTGGCATCTCTCCTTATTACAGAATTTGCTATGGCATCTGCCACACCATTCCTGTATCTACTGGCATAAATAAACTTAACAAACTTAAAAATTTTAGCTAAAACTTGAACATCACGAACATGTCTTCTGTTTTCCCATCTGATGAGAGTATCATCATTTGTAATCGAATTCACAACAACCTCAGCATCCGCTTCAATTTCAATGTTTTCTAGATTGAGACTGATAGCCCACTGTAGTGCGTGCTTGACAACAAGACATTCGCCCTCTTCAGCATCTAGTGCTTGGAGCCCTGAGTCTCCTTTGGCTCCAGAACAGTTCCCTGCAAAATCACGAAAAACACAACCAATGCCATAGTTATAACTGTCAGGATTATAAGAGGTATCAACGTTTACTTTCAAAGTGCCTGGTGATGGTGGTAGCCATTTCTCAGTTCGTCTGTTTTTGTTGCCTGCAGTGCTGTCAGAACTAATGCAAAAATTACTGATATGATACATGATTCTATTTGCACAAGTAATCGGATTTGTAGATATGCCTTGATGCTTCAGCTCACATCTAGTTTTCCAAAGTACCCAACATCCAACCATTAGCTTGGTAATCCACCTCTCATGCTCATTTTTGTCTGCTATACTTTGATCCATGAACCAAGTGATCATCCAATCTGTAACTAAGCTAAACTGTGAGCTAATAGCATCTATATCTACATTGAGGGTCCTCCAGGTTGTTCTTGCATGATTGCAAGTCAGGAAGAGATGATAGAGAGATTCATCTTCTCCTGCACAAACTGAGCATACTGGATCAACACTTCTTTTATACCTGGCCACCATTTCATTTGTGGATACCAAGTTTTTAATGCACTTCCAAGCAAACAACTTTACTCTATGTGGAACTCTACTTTTCCATAGTTTCTTCCATACATCTTGTGGTATCTGCTCTGCTATATTTGGCTTGTGATAGTCGCCTTCAGTGATGCAGTTGTATGCGCTTTTAATGGAGAATTTACCATTCCTTGCTCCAGTCCAGATGATCTCATCTTCCTCTTGTTGATTTATTTGAATGAGCTGAATTTTCTCCACCACTGTGTTGTCAAAGAGTTCATGAAGAATATTCAGATTCCAGATTTCCGCACATTGGATCATTAGGTCTGACACTAGAGTAAACTGGGCTGTATTATTTGCCTGAGAAGTCAGAAGTCCATCAACTCCTAATACCCACTTGTCCTTCCATATGTTGGTTCCTTTTCCATTGTTTATAATTTTGAAGTAGTTCTTTTGAAGTATTGAGAGACATGTTTCTATGCCTTTCCAGAGCCATGAAGAAGTTTTGTCTTTCTCTGTGTCTAGATGAAGAAAAGTCTCATTTTTAAAGTACTTGGCTTGAAGTATCTTGACCCATAAACTATCATCCTGAGTCTGAATTCTCCAAGCTAGCTTTGTGAGAAGTGCATGGTTCAGTGGTTCAAGTTCTCTGAATGACAATCCTCCTGCATCCTTTGACTTACACAAATTTGGCCAAGCAGTTAAGCATAAAACTCGATTAGAGATATCCCCACCAAAACTTCCTTTCTATTGCTTCAATTCCAAAAGTGTTGTTGTTGCTTGGGCGCATCAGAATCACCAAGGTTATACGATTGTCTTTGGTGTCTTTCAATCACTTATGGCGGTGGTTCTGTGATGGTGGTAAAGACATGGAGAGGAGAAGAAGATGTTTTTTTTTATTTGATTAGGGTTTATTTTGGACACCCCTTATAACACACCTAGGATATGTATATTGTTTTCCGGTCTCCCTAGTAATTTTCCCGGCCCCTAAATCAGCCTTTTTACCGAAACCAAGAGATGTTTGTTTCTTTTGTTATTGTGCAGTCAGGCAGTTCAAAACCTACAGTTTATGGATCTTATTTTTGGTGATCTGGGATTAGGATAGCATTTGACTTCAGATCATCTGTTGCTCACTCATTTGGACTTTTACTCATGCTTGCCGGCCACAAAACATGGCACCAGGTTGACAGAAAAGGCAAGTCAGAAAAGTTTACAGAGAAAAGACTTTACCCAAGTTGAGGGGCATACTAAATGCAAATAAATGGCCAGTACACTGGAATTTAAGATTTGTGGTTTGCACCTGAAACAGTTCACTTGAGAAAAAGTTGAAAAGTTCACTTGAGAAAAAGTTAAAAAGTAATGTAAATACTTGTACAATATTTCTGGGTAGAGAGACAGACAGTAGATGATGAAGTAACAAATACAATTAAAACCCAATATAGTTACTGACAGCTGAAACTATATATCTTTTAGTCCTACAAAATTGGGGAATTCCCTCTGGCTTTAAAATTTCCTTCTTGTAAATCGGACCAGTCAAAAATGGATGTCTTGTTCATGATCTAGTATTACATACCCTATTCAGATAGCTTCAGGGGATGAATTAGAACACCATTACGAGCCTCTGAGTTACGTCCCCATCTTCCTAGCCTTGGCTCCTGTTCGACAAAGATTTAAGACAGATTCATGAATTCTTCAAGTGGGTGCAACACAGAATGTCGTTAATTATTGATTGCTTACACTTCGCAACAGAATTATTCAGGATACAGACAAATGGAAAAACTGTTACTGAGTTTTATGAACTGACATAAAAAAAAAGGTTTTCTACAACTAAATAGCAAGATCCTGTGCTTGAGGCCCGACAGTTCCAGATTCTACACTTCTGACAGAATCTCTAAGAAATTACAATCCAGATGATATTTTAGTATTTTGTTCCAATAGGACTTTAACAGTCCAGTTAACCTTAGGTTACTATCTCTATTTTGTTCCAATAGGACTTTAACAGTCCAGTTAACCTTAGGTTACTATCTCTCCACTTTTCAAGCATATTTTTGCATCTGTACTTTAGTTGTTCTATTGAGGGGCTTTTATCAGTCATCAAAAGGAAGAATGACAGAAAGAAAAATTACAAAACAGGAAATGCAAGAGAGCACAAACTGACCTGCCCAACTCCAGCTAGAAGGAACCGTCCAGATTTCGCAAATGCCAAGGAATTTACAAAGCCAACCTGTGATCCACCAAAATATCAGATAAGTACTTGGAGCATTTACATAAACACTGGAAGAAAAAAAAATACAGATGACTCTTAATGTAGAGATAAACAACCAAGATCATACATTAAGACAAGCGACAATCAATAGTTGGGATTATTATGTGGTTTAAGGTAACCTCATAAACGATCATTTTGACCACCCAATATAACATTCCTAGATTGTGCAATCTTTCAATAGACAAATCAAAACAATTCATCTCAGACTGACATAGCATGTGAGGCCAACAACTCTTCTTGAGAAGTGCTAGAGGAGTACATCATGAATATCAACCCCTATATCCTCACAAGGCCAAGGCCACAAGAAATGCTAAAAGGTGATCACCAATCAAGAGACTAACTAAATAAATATGCATTCCCTATATCCCCACAAAGCATGCCAAAAGTTGATCACCAATTAAGAGACGGAAAGCAGTTCTAACTACACGAGGATATGAAAAGTGTAGAGGCAGAAACGTAAAACGGGAAAAAAAATTATGTATGGAGGAAAGAATGACGATAAAATTTCAACGCACAGTATCCTAAATACCCAGAAACTTTCAAGTTCATCTTAACCAGTTAAGAGAAAGACGCAAATGGGGGATAACTTACAAGTGGAAGATCATGCAAGGGTTGCATGGTTTTCGCTTCACCATCAACAGACCATAGACGCACTGTACCATTACCAGCTCCTGATGCAGCAAGGTCACTGCTTCTACATACAGCGACAGAACCAACCCAAGATTGCACAGACGAACAATGCCCTTCAGCTTTTATATTTCCATTTTCTGCTGGAAGAAGGTAGGAAATGATAATTTTTAACAACACATGGTTACCACATACAAGTTATAACAGTGATACTACTACCATGTCCTTGTTAAGCTAATGTGACCACAACACACTGGAGTTGGAAAATATTCACACCTGTGTCATCACCATTGGCCATTCTATTATCCTTTGGATGTGCATTTTTAACAATAAATGCAGGTTTTTTCCGCATTGTGTTCCAAAGTTCAACACTTCCATCATCTGACCCCGATAAGAATTCATCATTGCTAATAAAACAGCAACATTCTAAAGATGCCGCTGGAGCACGAAAAACCAGCTGAGACTCCTCTGCTATCTGTAATTTTGAAAAGATTAAAGTGAGACCATAAACCATAACTGTGGTAGTTTTTCAAAATCTACACCTAACTAGAAGGACATAAGACATAGAGATATGAGATGTGAAGAATTAACAAGCAAAATTTCGAATGTGATCTCCAATTGCATCAAGAATTCAATGGCTGTACTGACAGTCTGACACGGATCTGGGGCAGGAAAGACAAGACTAACATGGCAGGAAAAAACAATTTCTGTGACTGCCCATGAATGTATGTTCTTTACATGGGTAGGAGCCCACAGGGCTATCATAAATAATGAGCTCTCACCTTAAATAAGCGCATACTCCGATCACGTCCCACAGACAATACGCGTTCTTTCCGAAGACAATCAACTGTCAGAACTTCACCTTGGTGACCAAATAAAGTGTCCATGTATGCTCTATCTTCCACGTTCCATAACTTGATTTGCCGATCATATGCCCCAGAAATCAACTGGGAAGATCCTTGTCTAAAAGTCAAACATGAAACAGGGCCTCTATGACCAGGAAATGCCTGTAAAACAATGGTTGAGATTATTGTCATATGAGAACCAGAAACGCATAATCATTTTAACCTTCTAGTTGCTTTTAGAGATATTTTAAGTACAGTGTCATATAAGTATGGGTGTATGAAACTAGGCCAGCAAAGTAAATGCTGACGATACAGCAAAAAACTGCCCAAAAACAACACAACACATAATTTGTGATCAACACAACATTTGGTTTACAAAACCACAGACCTACCCCTGCTCTGACAGGCCACAGGCACCATCATCTCTGGACTAGAAATCCCTAATGACTACAAAAATATACTATACATGTACACCTCCATAAAATTGTACTCTTATCTATATTACAACAGATCAGGCATAAATTTAGCTGCTCAAAATAGTCCCCAAACCAATCCAATACTATAGCATGATTTTCTACACCAATGTATACAAAGAAGATATACCTGAATGTGCTGTCGTGTACGGGTATCCCATAAATGGACATGACGGTCCAACCCCCCTGTAGCCAGATATCGACCATCAGAGCTAACAGCTAATGAGAGCACATGTTTACTACCCTTCTTGGCAGAATTTTGAGGATTTTTTGCACCATGCGAACTCAAGATTTCTTTGCTTGGCCACATATATTTTCCAACTTTCCCACTTTCTACATCCCATTGAATAATGCTTCCATCTTTAGATGCTGAAAAGCCTGTCAAATCATCATCAGCCAGAGCTAAAGCTGTGACCGTCTGACTATGCCTCACTAATAATTCAAATCGGTCATGAGATTCTGGCTTTTGTACCCTACAATGTTCAAAAAGCTTCATTAGATTCTGCAGATCCAAATTATTAAGAAAAACACGCATGTATACAAAAGCTAAAACATGCTTAGTGCTAAATCACAAAACAATTTCCTCTCAAATCGATGAAGCTAACGGACAATTGTACTAGATATGCAGTACAAAACCAACACAACCCAGTTAATTGGTCATGGCTTAAAGAACCATTGTGCATTGCGTAAGTAGGCACGATAATCCAAAACTTATTTCTACATGGTTAGGACAACCATTTGGATGACCCTGCAACTGAACCTCCAGAATAAGGTATTATGCACTAAATTGCCCACACTACCCACAATGTGCACCAGAGAATATGTAAGAGAGCGACTCACAGGAGATGTTCTGTAACCCCAATATAGACCTAGAATTTACCAGAACCCTTAAATTGGTATCACAAAACAACAACAGCATTCCATCATTCAAACACAAAAATCGAACCTCCTGAAACCAAAAAATTAATACCCTACAACAATCCTACGAATCCGAAATCTCACTCACAAAATTACCTAAAATCATAGACTGGTTACACTGCAAAGGTTATTACCACCAATTGAAACCCCAATTTAGACCTAGGGTTTACCAGAACCCTTAAACTGGACCCTTAAACTGGTATCTCATTACTGAGAAACAAAACATTGACAGGATTCACACATTATGCAAACCAAATTACCAAAAATCACACATTATGCAAACCAAATTACCAAAAATCATAGACTGGTTACACTGCAAAGGTCAGTACAACCAATTGAATCCCCAATTTAGACCTAGAATTTACCATCATTCATCCACAAAATCCTACGAATCCGAAATTTTACTCGTAAAATTACCAAATATCACACAATATGTAAACAAAATCACAATCTGACCAACAATTTCCACTTAAGTCAAACAAATTTTAAAAAATTGACAATCATTTTACCTAGAGGCGATTAATTGGCGCACTCGATCACTAGCTTCGAGTTGTTTCTGCTGAAGCAACTCAGTAACCTTAGCACCAGTCTTCTCATCATCATCATCACTATCCTCTCCATCATCATCACTATCACCATCTTCTTTCTTTTTCTTTGCAATCCTTTGAATATTCTCTAAAAACTTTTTAGAGACTCTATGTCTCTTCTCATCAGCAGTTTCATTAGCAAATTCATCTTCTTCTTCTTCTCCTTCTTTACCATACTTGTTTTCTTCTTCATCTTCTTCTACTGGATTGTCATCACTGTCAGAACTCTCAATGATTCCATTGTCACTCTCAAACTTCTTCCTTCTCTTTGAATCGTGTTTGAAGAAGGAATCCTCTTCTAGTTTTAAGGGATTTTTCTTGCCTTTTTTTACATTTGCTGTTGTTGCTGTTGATTTCGTCTTCTTCGTGATTTTGTTCTTCATAATCAGGAGGAGAGATTTGTGATTTGAGGTTTTTTTGTTTGAGATTTTGCAGTAATCGAATGAGAAATTAGGGTTTAAGAGAGCTTTTTTTCTGTTTTTTTTGGTTTGTTGGTTCAGAGAGGAAGAGAGAGAGAAGGGTCTAGGGTTTTTCAGAAACGAAAGAAGAGGGTTTTGTTTTGGTGGCGGTCGAGAAGAGAAGACACAATAAGGAAAATGTTTTTGTGTTTTGGGCCTAATCGATTACCTAGTGGGCCTTAACGGTGACCCATTGTTTTTTTTTTATTTGCGTGTGGGTGTCCAACCATGCACTACTAGGCCTGCACAACGTGTAGGGTGGCTGTCAACAGATAGTGTTAACTAAGATTATCGGTATCCATTATCCGATAATATCCTATAGGTTCGATTCCGATAGCTTAAGCTACAGGATATCGGATATTATCTAGTAAAATCTGGTTTCTGTCAAAAATCTGGAAAAACAGTATCTAACTCTAAGTAAGCAAAGAATTTAAACACATATCATCCCAAACTGCCTTCAAACAGGTTCTAAAATGTCTTCTGGATTCAACCTGCATTCAAATTTTCTTAAAAACAGTTTTAGTCTAAGTCACACACACAAATTCAAATTGTCTTTAAACAAACACAAAAAAAAATGCAGACTAAAGTAAGAACTAAGAAGCAGTTTGGTGTCTAGAATTTGCCAGCAGGCTTGGAATTGTCTTGATAAACTTTGCACACTGTGCTACTCCTGCTTGGCTGCTTCCATACTTCAATCTTCTACAATTTCCATGTCTGCATTAGTACAATCAAGAGTCAGTCAACAAATCAGATATACAAGTAACAGACTATGAGTCAGAACTAAGAAATTAAAGAAACTAAGAATTGCGAAATCAGATATGTTACACAGAAGAAATCTGGCAACCAATCAATTAAGCACAACAATGCTTCAACACATTCTGGATCCAATAAAGTTCTTTGTGTTGTAAGCACTGTCACCAGCACTGAACATTGACTCTGATGCAACACTAGTCCACTTGAATATCAAACAAAAAACTAATCTTTTGGTAAGCCTCTATTAAGTACTGGTTCTTCTAAGTACTTCTCTAACTCAGTTTTCTGCACCTCAAATTGAGTGTTTTGCATCATGAACTCATCATAGTCAGGGTCAAACTCATCTGCATTGCCTACATCCATCATACTAAAGCTACAGACAGAGCTCCAGCTGCCAAAATAATTTTCAACTGCATTTGTGTTTTCTGCTTCATATGCATTGAAAAGAGCTGTCAACTGTGTTCTAAATGTGTTATACTCCTCTGCATAAGAATGGTTTCTATATAATCTCTTAAAAAGAAACTCTACCCATCTTGCTTTGTACCTAGGATCTAACAAACTCCAATGCTCATAACTATATTACTCTCAGCCCAATAAGTATCAAACTTTTCTCTCATCTGTTTTCCATTTGTTTGATGTACAAATATTCACTATTTCCCCATAGTCTTATGCATATGTTAATATCATACACCCCATTGTAATACAGGTTTGCAATTGGATACTTAATCCCTGCAAACTTGGTTGAAACATCATTATAACACCTCTAGACATGCACAAATAGCTTTTCCTTGTTCCCACTCCTCATCATGTGGCAGACACACGAAACCTGGATCACTCTCAACTAGTCTTTCAAACTCTTTTCTTAATTCAATTGCATTCTTCAATATAACAAAAGTGGAGTTCCATCTAGTGTCAACTTATAAATTTACAGCCTTTCCATCCAACTTACATTGTGACAGTGCCAATGCAAATCTCCCTTTCCTAGCTTGTGATGACTTAACATACTTTACACATTCTCTAATGGCTAATACAAACTGAGCAGCTACCTTCATCCCATTTAATACCACTAAGTGGAGGATGTGGATGCTACATCTCATGTGAAACATTTTACCATCAAGAACCAGACAATCCTTATTCCCTAACCATTTAATCAAATTTTTCATAACAACACCATTTGTAGCAGCATTATCAGCAGTTAAAGCAAATAATTTCCTATCTATGTTCCATTCAAGAGTACAAGACTTGATATATTCTATGAGAACATCTCTTGTATGTGGTGATGGCACTAACATAATGGCATGTTACACAACAATAACCACCTTTAGTATACTTAGTATTCCACATATCAGTTGTAAGCTTTATCCCTCTGGCCAAGCTCTTCTTCGGAATTGTAAGCGTGTGTTTGTCTCTTTTCTTTTCAGTTACCTTTGAGCTTTTGCTCTCGGTCTAGAGTTGCGTAAAGTCTTCTCTAGGGATCGAGAAGCCCAAAAGTGCCTCTTACGGGAAACTAGTTTATGTTTACTAGTCTTCTTTGTATTGTACTTGTGTTTTGTTCTATCACGTCTATCAAACCTTGCGATCTTGTTTGTTCTATGGTCCTTCTCTTCAGTTATAAGGCCACTCAAGATCGTTGTGATTAGAACATACTCTTTATCTATTAACCTGGATTTATCAGCAAGCCGCTTTCGGTTTGTGTGCCTAAACTGTAGATATTGAGTGGAATCAAGATCGTTGTTATTGGATTTGTTCTTTGCAGGTGCATCGTTCTTCACGGTCATATCATATCGTACTTGCTACAGCTATCTGCTTGATTCCAACTGGGACGACAAGGTTGCTCTTTCGGGAGTTTAGGTTTTGAAACCTTGATCGATATCTCGAGGTGTTTATTTCCTAAATAAACTCAATATCCTCGCTCTTGGTGTAAAACAACTTCGGTGAAATATTTGTTAGTTACCAAGGATATCATCTAGCGATTTGACCTGCCGCTATTTGGTTGTTGTCCACTAAGGTTGTATTCGTCCGATTGGAGGTCGGGTAGCGATAGTTCTCGCGAGGGGCTGTGAGGCAACTCTTGCGTAAGACACAGACGTCTGTTTGCGTAGGGGAGTACATGTGCGTGACCACCTTGTTGTGGTTGGAGGTGTATAAATATTGAGGGGAAATCTTTGTGACTAATAGTCGTATTAGGGTCATATTGTCTGCAACAGCTAGTCCGAAGTCTGAGAGTAGGTGTGTTGGCGGCTTAATTCTTAAGAGTATTCAAAACTGGACTAGGTCCCGGGGTTTTTCTACGAGTTTATAGTTTCCTCGTTAACAAAATGTTGTGTGTACTTTACTTTACTTCCGCATTATATTTGAGTCTTCATTTATAATTAAAGTATCGTACTTGGTTGATTGACATAGTCTTTCGGATACTTGTATTGACTCCCTCGTGTGAATCAATTAGATCTGAAGGAGATCTTGTTCTTGAGTTCTTGATTTAAAGAAAGCGGTCAAGGTTTGACTTATAGGTGGACTAAAATAAAAGATTGGTGGTGTACTCGGTACCCTCGTCTTTTCAGCATAAATTGGTTTAGATAATTTACTGCATAAGTGATATCTGGGAGAGTGATTGTGAGATATAAAAGACGACCAATGAGACGTCTATATACACCTGGATCAGGCAATTCCTTTCCATCTTTAGGACGCAATATAAGATGAGAGTCCATCGGAAAAGGGGAGACACAAGCCCCTGTGAGACCTGAGTCTTTAAGTATGTCTAAGAGATATTTCCTATGACATAATTAAGAAAATATCTTTAGGAGATCGAGATACCTCAATTCCTAAGAAATACTGTAATCTACCAAGATCTTTGATAGAAAAATAAGATGCAACACGTGCCTTAAGAGATTTAATGAAGGCATCGTCAGTGCCAATGATAATTATATCGTCAAAGTATACAAGGACAAATATAGATGTCGTTCTTTTAAGATACGTAAAGAGAGAATTCTCACATAAGAATTTTTGAAATCCTTCAGATGTTAACATAGAAGACAGTTCAAACATTGTCTAGAGGCTTGTTTAAGGACATATAGTGATTTCTTAAGCTGGAAAACTTTATTCTCATCTTTACGTGCTAAGCCAGGAGGAATTTGCATGTAGATTTCTTCGTCAATATCACCTTGGAGAAGCGCATTTTTCACATCAAGCTGATGTAGAGACCATCCTTTAACAGCTGCAATAGAAAGCAAAACACCCATGGCGACTAGTTTAGCTACTGGAGCAAAAGTGTCGTAGTAGTTTATTCCTTCTTTCTGTGTATATCCTTTGGCTACAAGACGAGCCTTATATCTCTCGAAAGTGTCATTTGTTTTAAACTTGATTTTAAACATCCATTTACAAAGAATGGTTGTTTTACCAGGTGGTAAGTCCACCGTAACCCTTGTATCATTTTCTTCAAGAGCAATAATTTCCTTAGCCATAATAGCTCTCCATTTAGGACATTGAGTTTCCTTGTAGTACGTCTTTGGTTCCTCTGTGAGGATAATTTCAGTAAGAAATGCTTTGTGTGCTGGAGAAAATTTATCGAAAGACAGATAATTAATCCTTCATCGGATAAGCTGCAGTTGAGTTACATTTAGGAAAGATAAAATGGTAATCCTGCAAGTATGCAGGTGTATTCCTTGTACGAGATGGCCTTGAGTCTATTGGCTGAGGCAATGATGTATGTGAAGTTGTAGAACCACTATTTATCGTAGTACCAGATGAGGGTACTGAATTAAATTGTAGAGATGAATCAGTACTAGATCCATGTTGATGGTGTGTTAAATCAACAAAGTTAATACTCTTACTCCACTAAATATAAATTAAGCACAGTAGCAAGAATAAGTTCGTTCCACAGAGAGAGGTATGGTTTATCAGTTGTATTTGAAAACTTAAGAGTAACCAAAGGGGGGATTTTTGTTGTGCAAATAACATAAGAACGAAAGAAGTCAATAAAAATAGAATTCAGAGAGAGGAAATACTGGTCAAGGGTTTCATCTTCAATCACCAAACATGTTCATCAATCGATCAGAGTTAACATTCAATCTTTCTCATACCAAGAGCCCTAGAGTACCCCATCGAGAGTATACTCCGGTAAATTCCTTATATCATTGTATACCATAACGATGAATATGCAAATACTACTCAGAGAATAACTCAATGCAACGTGCAATCAATTTCAATTCTCCAAGAGCTTTAGGTTCTATGAATTAGGCTAATATATGCAACAGAAATACACCATTCAACATAGGTCAAGCTTCTACATATGATTTCTAAAAGCTATCACTACTTTCGAAATCATATTGTGCTACTTGTGACAGGGTTCTTTGACTATTTCGTATCTCAAAACCCTAATCTAGTTATAGATATGCTTTCATATTCATTCAATTTTGCAATTTAAACAAATAAGAGAGCAATCGTATTGCAATACATCAATCATGCAATTATTAAACACAGTAGAACATGAACGACAAAAGATTTCATGAGTAACAACAACTGACCAGCCAGATTGATTAATATGTTTGAGACATCCAATTACATCCCCAACCAATACGAAATTTAGCTACACGTAACAATGGAGTTCATGGCAATATAAAGATTAAATACTTCAAACAAATATAGACAACATAAATATCAAACCAATCAGCAACCAAGAACTTATGGTGCTGTTATGAAGTTATCCCTTGCTGTTGCTTCTTGTGTGACGGTTCTAGGCCTTCTCTCCTTGTTGGTGTGCTGCCTGGTGGTGGTGGAATGGTGCAAGAAACCCTGCTGCTGCTGCTGCTGCGGTCGTGGGTGTATGGCCTGTGGCGATGTATATGCGGATGATGGTGGACTGTGGGGTGATGGTAATGGTAGCAACAAGTAGGAGAAACTGCTGATGGGAGATGGTATGCAGTGCTGGAGATCTGGATGCAAGGAACTGGTGGTATGGATGTAGGTGGTGGCTGTAGTGTTTAGAGAGGAGCTTTGTGGAGGTGGCTGGAACTGGTGTGGAGAGTAGCAGAGCTCCTCCCTGTTGGCGGTAGGTTACTGATGTCGAGATGTGGGTCCGATTTTCTGTAGGTTAGGTCTTCTTTTACACCTCAAATTTCTTGCTGCGACTTCCTCTCCACTTGTGACCCAAGTCTGCTAATCCTCCTGAACTTCTAAAACACTCTTAAATAACCCACCGTTCATCTCCTGTCTCAACAACAGCAACACTAGTTTTTCCCTGTATTCTCGCATCAGTTCTTTCCCCACAAGAAAACTCGTATCTGAAGTTCCGCGTCATCCTTAACCTTGAATCCCCGCCTTAACCCTTGGTGCAACGACTCACAAAACACTTGGTTAACCTTTGGCAAATACCTCAGTTCAGTGAACAACAAAGGCTGCTACACAGAACTGGTTCAGTCCTTCCATCAAACAGGTTGTGCGCATCGTGTACACTGATAATGAATAAATTCCGTTGGTGTTCTCATCTTCTTCCATTTCTCATTCCCTGCATAATTGCAATCATAACAACACACCCACACATCCATAATCATTCAAAGGTCTAAATTCTCAATTCACAGATCAATGGCAGCACACACATTTCACGGCAGTAACTTTCTTCTTTGTTTTCCCTGTAATTTTTGGTCAAAACTGATCCTAAACCTCTTGTCTTCGAAGTCCTGTTTGTATTTCATATTCAGGCAGAGACCCATATTTCAAAAACCCTTGAATCTCATTTCTCAGTCCCTATCAATCATTAACAGAACTCCTCTTCTTCTCCCCTGTTTTCTCCTGGTTTGCTTGGCAAAACTGAAACCAAATCCGTTAAATCCGTCTCCAGAAAGCAACCATAATCTTCTTGTGTTAATCCCTGGTGCAGCCATCGAACCCATGGGGCAGTGAACGTGCAATGACTGGTCAGAACTCGTGCACAGAACTGATCCAATGACTTGTCGCAGTGGAGAGGTAAAGATCTGGTCGTGACAGACTCTGTTTGGTTTAAATGATGTAGAATGGTGATGGCAGCCCTGAGTGTTGTTCTCGTCTGCTTCAGTAATCTTCTGGCTGTTTTGCGCGTCTGCTTTGAGTAAACTGATCAGGTGCTCCAGTAATGTTTATGTTTAATTAGAAACTCAAATGGCTGCCCAACTGTGGCTGCCTCCAGTAATTTTCTTTTCAAACTCTTTTAACCTTCTAGCCTCATGTTCATCATCTCCCAATGTCTCCAAATAATGTTTTGAGCTCATAATTCTTTTTATTTACATGACTCGAAAACACCTGCAAAATGCAAAAAAACATAAAAGGCAACTAATACAAAAAAAATCGCAAAGAAGGTATAATCAATTGATATACTTAGAGAGGTGTTTTAGACACCTATCACACGTCTTGAATTTTGAGGAAAAGAGTGCTTTGGAGCTGCACTATGTGAATCATCCAATATATTGAGGATGTAGGATGCACTGATAATGGAGCCATATTGCTCTTTTCAGTTGATGATGAAGATTGAGTATGTATTGGAAATAAAGTTACAATATCGATATTAGGAGAATGTGCTGGTGTACTTATGTTACTTAAGTTGCTGTTAGAATCACTATTTGTATGTGATTCGATTGTAGGGGACTAAACGGAGTTATCAGTCTAAGATAAAATGGAATTATAGTAAGTATGACCTGGAGAAAAATCTGGCATAGGTGTATACAAAGAAGAAACATGAGATGGGTCTTTGAATGGGAATGTATTCTCATGAAAAAAAAACATCTCTGGAAGTAGATGTCGACTTTGTTTCATGGTCATATATTTTGTACCCCTTTTGACCATAAGGATAACCAATAAAAAGGCCAGGTTTGGCACGTTGATCGAATTTGTGAGAAACCTTTGTGTTTCTCCCAAAACATAAGCATCCAAATACTCGAAGAGAAGAGTAATCTGGTGGAGAGTTTAATAGCATCTCATGTGGATTTTAATGAGATAAAACTGGAGTGGGCATCTTATTAATCAAGTATGTAACAGTGAGAACGCATTCACCCCAAAATTGAAGTGGGAGATTTGATTGAAAACGTAATGATCTAGCAACATTAAGTAGGTGCCTATGTTTCCTTTCGACAAGCCCATTCTGTTGTAGTGTGTAGACACAACTTGTTTGATGCATGATTCTCTTTGTCATGAAACCATGACTGTAATTCATTAGACTTAAATTCTGTGCCATTATCAGAACGAAATATTTGCAATTGTAGAATATGCAAAGAGTTGATGCCAGAAGAAATACTTGTTATCTTATGTCGATATTGTTTTAGGACAAAGTTGAAGAAGTACTTGAGAAACTTTAAAGTTTCTGATTTTATTTTCATCAAGTACACCCAAGTGTACCTGAAGTAGTCATCTACCAAGAGAGAAAGTATTTTGCACCAGATAAATATTCAACAGAGAATGGTCCCCAAATATCAGCATGAATTAATTGGAAATGATGTGAAGATAAAGAGGAACTTTTATTGAACTTCAAACGAGTTTGTTTTTTCCTTGGGCGTACATCACACAAATCATTGTGTTTAGAACAAACATAAGGGAAATTACGAGACAGAAAACGAAAACAATCCACATTTGGATGGCCTTGACGGCAATGCCATGTATCTAATGGCTTATTGACAGCGTAAGATAAAGCAAATGGGCGGAAGCTAAAATGGTAGAGGCCAGCAATGCTTCTACTCCATCCAATCTCCTTGCTCGTTCGAAGGTCCTGAAATATGCAAGACCCTTTTTTGATAATTTTACACAACAATTCGTTGTACTTGTCAATTGACTGACATAAATAAAATTGAACTTGAAACTGGGGATGTGAAACACATCAAGTAATTGAATGGCAAGTGATAAATTTATGCTACCAATATGAGTTACAAATGTATGTGTTCCATCTGGTATCTGAACTTCAATTGGTTTAGTAACGAATGCATAAGAAGTAAAAGATGAAATAAATGTGAAAATGTAATGGGTTGCACCACAGTCTACTATCCATATAGAGTTAGAGCATGATAAAGCAAGAGAATATTCAGTATTGAAAGAAGATAGGGTGAAACCTGCGAAATTGGTTGAAGGTGCTAAATCATTGCCATTGGTAGCAGGTTCAAGCAATGCAAGAAGACAAGCATATTGTTGGTGCAGGTGGAATAGGGTCAGAAGCAGCAATGGCAGCAACAACATGAGATGCAGAAGGTCTAGGCTTTGGTAATATTTTGGATATCCATTTAACTTCCAGCAAATAACTTTGGTGTGGCCATAACGATTGAAGTGTTCACAAAAATCCCTCTGATGCTTTCCAGGTGCGTTGTTTCTTTAGTTCCTTGAATCATTACGATTCACATACAAGGCTGCAGATTCCACCTGTGTAGTAGCTGTAGAGTTCAGTCCTGGTTGCTCTTCTTCCTGACGAACCAGATTGTAAAGTTTTACCGCAGATGGTATTGGCTCTTTCAAAAGCAACTAACTCCTTAGTGTAGAAATATGACCATTGAGTCCCTACAAAAACTCCATGGATCTATCTTGATTATGGTGCTCGACGAAACTCTTGGCTGCTCCACAGATGCATGGTTCATGACGACGAAATGAATCTAACTCATCCCACAGAGTTTTGAGATAAGTGAAATAAACAACTACACTCTGGTTTTCTTGTTTTGGTGTGGCTATGGATTGTTTCAAAGAAAATCGTTTAGGTGCATTTGATTGTGCAAACCTATTCTTGAGATCAATCCACATAGCTCTAGTTGAGTCGAAAACATAATACTCTTTTGTATTTGGGGTTCTACAAAGTTTGAGATCCAGCTACCAACGAGTTCATCACACCTTTGCCATAAGACAAGAACTGATGGATCTGTTCGTTTCTTAATAGAACCATCTGTGTAACCTAGTTTTGCCTTAGCACTATTTAAGGGCCTTCTTCATGCCTCTTAACCAAGTGCAATATTTATCACTTGTTAGGCTGGAGTGAAGAAAACTGATGTTGGATTATCGGCAGGGTGAACATGGTAAGGACTACAAGAAGATAAGCTTCCATCCTTATTAGTTTCATTGCCTGAAGAGGTTGGATTGTTTTGCTTAGGGTTTTGTGGGGGTGCTTTCTCACCAGTGTTTTCACCAGTCGAACCCATTGGATAGTAAAAAAAATAATAACCTAGCTTTGATACCATAAAACAATACTAGACTAGTTGTTTTACTTCTTGCACAACAATGTAGAGATCTATTTCATTCATAGTATTTATAATGGATACAATGTTAAACAAACTAAGTTACAATAGACTTGAGCTCTAAGGAAGGAGGACTGACTTAAAGCGAGTTTGGTATTGCTGTCATGGGTTTTATAAAAGTGATTTTCTGTTGTGCCGTGCTGTGCGTTGCTGTGAAAATGAAACAGTAGGACGTTTGGTAAATTATAATGTAGAAAGTGCTGCCTGACTAACACACTGTAAATTCTGTTTGGTAAATTGTAATGTAAAGGTGTTGACGATGTAGTTAATGACGGAAATAGAAATGCTTTAATATTTTTCAGAATGATAAATTATAATTATAATAAATTGTATTTTTAATTCCAAAATATTTACATAAATATAAATGGTGATTATCATATTTTTAAAGAAAAATAGTGAAAAAATTGAAATAGGGAATATACATATGTGCACAATATTCAAGGGTAACATTTGTCATTTTAGCAAAATAACAAGGTTAAAATAGATAATTAACTAATTAAAATTAGGTGGGCCCACAACTTCTGCTTCTACTGCTTTTAAAAGCTACCCTTGAGTAGCTTTTAAAAGCAGCCCTAAAACGAAAGTGTTTTCCTCCACAAACACTTTGAATTTTTTTTACCAAATACAATTTTTGATAAAAATTGGTTACAAGTTTGTTACAAAGTGTTTTTTGTGGAAAAAAATCAATCCTAAACGGGGGTTTTAGTTACAACAACCTAGACTAATATACTGACTTGACTTGAATAAGTCGGAAGAATACATAGTAGAAAATCTGATCGAGATTTCTTGCTAAAGTGTAACAGAGGTATACACTGCAAGAAATCCGAACTAGATTTCTTGCTCTTTATAAAATCTATGTACACTGGCATATATATCCTCCCTAAATTTGGCCCCATACGTGAGTATTTGGCCCCATGAAAAAAAAATTCCGGCGGTTGTTATATAGCAAAATTGGAAAACCCCTTATAAAAAAGACTGTTTTACCCTTTCTCTATTAGTTGCTAATTACATGATTAAAATCTAAACAAAATTAACTAGATTTAATTAATTTGGTTTAAATCATAACTAGACAAACATGGAAACAAGAAAACAAGAAAAAAAAAAATTTGGAAAACAAAGAACACGAACAACAATCGGTGGATGTTTAGCTCAACATCCACAGATTGTTGTAACTTGAACAACAATCGGTGGATGTTGTGCTAAACATCCACCGATTGTTGTTTTGGGTTTTTGAAAAACGAAGAACACGAACAACAATCGGTGGATGTTTAGCTCAACATCCACCGATTGTTGTAACTTGAACAACAATCGGTGGATGTTGAGCTAAACATCCACCGATTGTTGTTTTGGGTTTTTGAAAAACAAAAAACACGAAAAATCAATCTAATACTAATATTTTGCCCAGAATCGGTTCTTATTGGCCTATATATCAACCGATTGCTATTCATTTTTCAAAACTAAAAACCAGAATCGGCTTTTAAAGGAATCCATATCCAACAATTACGTGTTTATGCTTTTCAAATTGAAAAATGAATAAAAATCGGTGAATATCAGTTAGTATATAAGCCGATTGTGAAGTACAACTAGAATCAATATATATGTCGCGACACAACGGACGATTATAAAAAGAATAAAAAGAAGAAAACACAACAATCGGTGGTTATCGGTCGGTATATATACCGATTATGATATAAAATCAGAATCGGTTTATATTTA
Source organism: Papaver nudicaule (assembly GCA_023529015.1). Lineage (NCBI taxonomy): Eukaryota > Viridiplantae > Streptophyta > Magnoliopsida > Ranunculales > Papaveraceae > Papaver > Papaver nudicaule. The sequence continues at coordinate 9,000 of JAJJMA010017710.1, read as the reverse complement.
GAGACACAACGGACAATTTTAGTAAAAAAAATTCTAAAATGAAACAACCCAGAATCGGTACTTAAATTGCACCACCTTAACCGATTCCTATAATCGGTCCATTTTACAAATACTTGATAACGATTATTATATTTATGAAAATGAAAAAAAAATAATCGGTTCGAATACATGACACAAATGCCATTCACCACCAAAATTGCAGCAAATCACCACAGCTCACTCCTTCATCCGCCATTAGAAACCAAGCTTAATACCTGGTTTGAGAAAACCAAACAGCAATATCAGATTCTCCACCATCAGCAAACATCACGAGTAGGAAAAAGTTGACTAATTAGGAAAAAGCCGTACCAATATTATTGTTTTTGCTGTGCCAGTCGGCAAACTCTTTTTTTCCTACTTCAATTTCAGATTCTCCACCATCAACAACATTTTTACCTTTTTCCCAAGATGTTTCTTTATCTGGTTCCTTCATAGTTGCTTGCAAGGAATCAATCAAAGCTTCTTAGCTTATTTCTTACGAATTTCTGGAAGGATTTTGATCAATTTCAAAGGAGACTTTTGGGGATATAAAGTGATTTTGCTGAAACCAGTAGATAAATAGAAGGAGAAGTTGGGGTGAACATTTGAATAATGGATTTGATTGTTTTTGCTGTGGTTTATAATGTACTAGTGACGATTATTGATAATTGAGAAATTGTATTTTGGGGTTTGAAGATTTTTGTTGTATTCCTACTTAATTTTTGTAACGTAAGATCCAAAATGATTGTATCAAATATTTGAGGATGTGAATGAGAAGAAGATTCAGAAACAAGAAGACTAGAAGAGTTTGCCGACTCGCACGAGAAGAAAGGATTACTAATACAAAAAATGGTGTAACAATGGTGTTTTTAGTTCTAGATTTGTTTTTTAAGTTTTGGTGGTGGAGATTTCAATTGGAGATTTCAGATGAACAATCGGTTCATATGGTGTGTTTACATATGACGATTCTGGACAAATTTTTGTAGTTGGTGGATGGTGGTGGCGGCGGCAGTTAATGGTAGATGGTGGTGGCGGCAATGGTGGAAGTTGCGTCGGTGGTGGGAGGAGGAAGAAGAAAGAGAGAACAAATATGATTATAGTTTAGGGTAACAATAGTATTTTTAGATCTCTTTTTATAGATTTGGCGGTGGTGGTGGTGGCGGCAGCTATTGGTGGTGGTGGAAGTTGGTGATGATGGGAGAGGCGCAGTGGGAGGCGGAAGGAAGTAATGTCTGATTTTGGTTTTAGGATTTGGAAACTTAATCTTTGGTGGAAGGTTAGTCTAGTATTTTTACACACAATTTTGACACCCCATAACTTCATCTTTGGATGGTTATAAAATTTCATGGGGCCAAATACTCACGCATGGGGCCAAATTTAATTAGGATATATATACACTTAATAGCTTTTTCAACATTTTTTTCCAGACTGATAGATGAAAACATCAGTGAAAACGATAAGAATAACCAGGGCCAGGACCAATCTTGGAGGTAATATATTCATCCTGATACTTGGGAACAATTTGCAAACGGTAACATGCTGTTGTGGATGTGACTTGTGAGTGAATGAGGTATATGTTTTTGTTACGGATCATTCAATAAATTTAGCAAAACTGTATCAAAAAAAAAATCGTAAAAGAATTATTGACGTCCAACTAATCACTTGTGAGTGGATCTGGCCTGTTGTGGATGTGACTTGCGAGTCATGAACTCATGCGCACGTGATGGAATACATAGTTTGGGTGATTTAATGGAGGTGGGTTGGAGCCAGGAGGATATTTAACAAGGATCATGTTAGGAAATCAATGGGTTTCCCTACATAGGTCTGTTCCATGTTTAATTAGTTGGCTTCCATAATTATATTAGGGAAGAGTTTGAGTTTCTTTGTGGGAGACTAATACTTGGTACCCAAGTTTGTGTTCTCTATATATAGGTCTAGAATTGTATGTGTAGAGGTATCCAACCTAGAAGAGTGGTAAAGCCTTGTGCTTAGGTTTTTGGACTCTTTGTCAGGGAGGGTCGGTGCTACCGTGAAGGTTAATATTGGTGTGAGAGAAACTTGTAGAGAGAGGGTTTGGTGTTCTAGTGTGTAGGTTTAGGGCTTTGCCCTAAACCGGGTTTCTAGAGTGTTTCCATGTTTCTCCTCTGTTATTTGCAACTGTGAAGAAGGTGTAGAAGAGAAGATATATGAGGCTGGTTTTGGAGAATAGTTTAGAGAGTTGGTTTCTAAGGTTTCTCAATGGTGTCTCAGGTACGTCTTGGTAACTCTTCGGTTTGGGTCTTCTCGTGGGAGTTGTGTAAAGAGCATGTAATGGTCTTTGATAGTAATAGAAGTTTCTCTGGTGGTGTTGGCCGTGGAGTAGCCTGCAAAGGTGAACCACGTATATCTTGTGTTGTGGTTGTGTGCTTGTTTATCTTCTGTCTCCATTATTACTTATTTCTCCGTGTTACGGTTCAAATCACCAATAGCCCTTGTGATCCTGTATTCCGCTGCGCTAGGGGTGCCAATTTCCCCAACAATTGGTATCAGAGTTGTTGGACGGGCGAGAGTGATTGAATCTGGTATTGAACGATGGTTTATTGTTCGGGTGGAGAAATATGTGAAGATAATTTGTCAACCGGTGTTTGCACAAAGATGGATTTGTGATGTGATTTACAAATCGGAGGTTTGACTTTGGTAGAAGTGTATGTTCTTTATTTGGTTTTATGATGTAGTATGGGATGCAGAATACAGCTGAATGAGGTGGAATACATATATACTTCTTGAAGAGTGTTAGTAGCCATACATTATAAAGAATGGTTTACAAAATTTGAAGAAAGGACGAGGCTATGAGGTCTCATGTAGAAGCAAGTCCAGCAACGCTTCGAAGTTATGCACGAGATGTTATATATTTATGTCCTTAAATATATGTTAAAGTATTCTTGATGGCTTGCACGTAATATCAAGAATGTGCCCGATCTCGGAAGCATGTACTACAGTAATATGGGCGTTCACACGGTATATATTTTTAGCGAGTATATTGGGTGTGATGGTGGTAAAAGTATGTCAGATTGGTGATGGCTTTGGGAATCGCTAAAGGATTAAAGCCTGTTAATCATAGTGGAGATGTCTGATGGTTTATTTCAGATACACGGTAATCTTGACATGTGCTAGGGTATGATATTGAAGCTAATTCTTCCTTTCTGGGTTAGAGTTCAATATGTTGTTAGCTTACTAGTTAGGTGGAGCTAGCGGTGATTCTTCTGGATGGTTCTCTTGGAGATCAATGGTGGAGTCTGTGCAAGGATTCATTGACGGTGATTGAAAATTTTCATGGTGTATGTGACATGTGCAATTTCACATGTCTTCTTGGAGAATAAGATGGTTTGAAGACTTTTACCAACGTCATGGTGTTTTGGTCGAAGAGATGGTTCTACGAAGATGGAAGTTCTGATGTGAGCTTCGAAGTAATTCTAGTGGTGTATAAAGATGGTGAAAAAACTCTTGGAAGATGGAAGTGATTTCCTATTATCGTCTCATGCTTGGGGAGCATGATCCGAGGTGGAGATTGTAAGGAAATCAATGGGTTTCCCTACTTAGGTCTATTCCATGTTTAGTTGGCTTCCATAATTATATTAGGGAAGAGTTTGAGTTTCCTTGTGGGAGACTAATACTTGGTACCCAAGTTTGTGTTCTCTATATATAGGTCTAGAATTGTATGTGTAGAGGTATCCAACCTAGAAGAGTGGTAAAGCCTTGTGCTTAGGTTTTTGGTCTCTTTGTCAGGGAGGATCGGTGCTACCGTGAAGGTCAATATTGGTGTGAGAGAAACTTGTAGAGAGAGGGTTTGGTGTTCTAGTGTGTAGGTTTAGGGCTTTGCCCTAAACCGGGTTTCTAGAGTGTTTCCATGTTTCTCCTCTGTTATTTGCAACTGTGAAGAAGGTGTAGAAGAGAAGATATATGAGGCTGGTTTTGGAGAATAGTTTAGAGAGTTGGTTTCTAAGGTTTCTCAATGGTGTCTCAGGTACGTCTTGGTAACTCTTCGGTTTGGGTCTTCTTGTGGGAGTTGTGTAAAGAGCATGTAATGGTCTTTGATAGTAATAGAAGTTTCTCTGGTGGTGTTGGCCGTGGAGTAGCCTGCAAAGGTGAACCACGTATATCTTGTGCTGTGGTTGTGTGCTTGTTTATCTTCTGTCTCCATTATTACTTATTTCTCCGTGTTACGGTTCAAATCACCAATAGCCCTTGTGATCCTGTATTCCGCTGCGCTAGGGGTGCCAATTTCTCCAACAGATCATTCAACTACCAATAAAACGTTTAAATACAGAGGTGGGTGAAGGTGATTTAAACTGAACGTTGTATTATTGGCATCCAACTGATCAGTTTGACAAGGCTCAAAAACAGTTTCTTAATAAAGGATGAGTTTGCACTTTCATTCTGCCCTATCAATAGTCTTCAACTTCCTTTTGTTTTTATATTTTGCTGGAAGTCCTTGAGTTTTCTTTTCTTATAATGTGGTGGAAGCTTTCTTAATGAAAATAGCAATCAGGAGTTGCAATCCACTAACTCTCATGTAATTATGGTTACATTAATTAATAATCTTCTGGTTAGGTGTGAGACAAGCCAGACGGCCCAGACCTATAATAAAGACATTTCCCCTTGCATAATAGTTTCATCATCTGCAGAAGTTTGTATTGTCTTCATCATATAATGGCTAAAACAAGCCCGATCTTGAGCTTCGCCTTAACCGGTTTCATTATGCTGTCTATCTCAGGTAACTCGCTTGTTACATCTTGTTTGAGATTTTTTGTAAAAAAGTCGTAAGTTTTTGATGAAATAAAGGTCTGGGTCGTAGAACTTTATTTTGATGTGTTTAGGTCGTTCACTGACCATTAACTAGTTTGAGTGTCTGGAATTTTGTCCAAAGTGCCCATATGAAGTGGATGAATGATCTACGACCCAGACCTTTATTTCAAAAACTTACGACCCTTTTACAAAAACTCTCATCTTGTTTCTGCTGATACAGATCTGTTATCTTCCTAATTTTATTTTCCATGATGGCATCAGGTGTTCTAGGGGTCGATCAACCGGTACCAAAGGTACCTACTTTGGTACCAGCAGGACCTATTCTCTTGGAAGCCCCAGGCGGATTAGCAACCTTGGAGAAGGATGGAGTGGATGGCAATGGCAAATCAAAAGTAAACTTACCAGATGGAGAATACAGAACGGGTGGGACTCTTGGATTCACGGCAGCGAAGGGGTTAACGCGTGTGGATGAGGGTGGGAGACATGGACTGAACTTAAAGAATGGTGAGGTCATAGATGATTCGAAACATGAAGATGTGGAGATTGTGAATGGTGTTGCGTCTGTGAAGCGAAGAACAGATATTTCGGCAAATTACAAGACAGGCCAAGTAAACACGGATGTCAAGACGGAAGCAAATGTCCCGGCAGTGGCAAATGTGGGTATTGGAGCCCCTGCTGGAGTGAATGCAAAGAACAGAAAGGTGATGAAGGATGCACCTGCCGTGAAAAAGAGTGATGGAAACTACAAATAGAAGCAGGCCGTAAAGGAAGCCAGGAGAGTTGTCCATTAATATTTTTATTGTATAATCTTCAAAGTTGTTAAATGTATTTAAAGGACTTTTACTTTTACTCTTAACAAACAATTGAACTCATTCAATATATTTAAAGATGAAATGTTGGAGGAAGATTGAATGGTCGTTTTGCATCTTCACCAACCTGATGGTCTTAATCTTGAGCATTCTGTGTTTAGATTCTGATGCTTGTTTGTTTTTGGCATTAGAATGTATGTTTGGTCAGTGATATCAAATTCTATATAAATACCTTGTATGTTTGAGAATTCTGAGTTATTTTGGCTGAAACCATCTCATGGGCTTGACTTCTTCTTGTTTTTGAATAATGATTTTGTAATGTTAATTGCTGTTGTTGAAGTTGTAACTACAATTATTGATAGATGCTTCCATATAAACAAGTCAATAATTAAATAATGATAATAAAAGCAGTAATTTGCTCTCAATAGAAGTTAAAATAACATGATGTTTATGTGGTAATTTAATGGGGTTGTGCTCCTCCAAAAATAACCATGACGATTTTCATTAAATCGTTACAGTGCAAAGCGAAAACCATGATGATTTTTGGAGGACCACAACCCCCATTAAATCACGAGAACCCCAAAATAACCAGGTAAAATAAACAGCTGGAAATTTCCATTCACTCCAAAATGTCACCCTATGTTACTTACCGGCGCTACAGCTGCATCTTCTAAATGGCAAAAGTCTGTGCATCCTCCAGTGATGGTCTGTTCAATTCGTTATCACTAAGCGGGATCGCATATCCTTTTCAAGATCCTGTTGGACATCTTCAGGCCACACCTGACCTTGAACTTGTTTCAACTTCTCCTCAGTACTGGAATGCACCATATCCTTTTCCATTAGCAAACACTCTTCAGCTGTAATCTCATTAGAACCTTTCGGAATATAATAATCGACCAAGCCGAATAAAAACTCGGTTTCGAAATCATTAACATTATGATCCAACTGAACTTTACATTCAACAAAGATCTCTACAACATCCATAACAAACCTCCTGTCTATCTCTTCTCCCTCACGCTCTCGATTAATCAAAGCAATAACAGCATCTCTATCCTGCCGATCAAAAAAAAACAGCATCTCTAACCTTCACTTTCATCTTATCATACACAACTTCACGAAAGCAACCAAACCCAGCATCTTTCAAGGAAGGAAGTTTCATTCGAGGAATATAATAGCGATCCAAATAACTGAAATAGTGAGTAAGTTTGCTTACCATAACCTTGTGATTTTCCCACCTCTTAACGAGTTCTTTCAACATAGATATATCATCGTTCTTCTCTTGAATAGCTGATAAAACTTTTGAGTGGAAGTACTCACTATAAACACCTTCATACCTATCGTAAAGCTCTTTACATTCACACTATGAGAAATGGGGGAATTAGCAACACTCTGATTAGCAACATTTATAATTTTAGCAGCACAAATAACATGTTGTAAATTTACCAGCATACATATAATGTTGCTTTAAATGGGAAGTGTTGCCTAGTTTAAGTGTAGAAATCATAATAACTCCTCAACACTTTGATATGTGTTGCAGCACATCCAAATTGTGTTGCAAATTTGTGAAAACTACTATCTCCACCCAAATTTTGATGCCACCAAAATCAACCCAATCTTTGCAACCCTTTAGCAGCACTAATTCAGCAATTGCAACACATCTATATTATTTTAGAAATTTTGGAAAAGCAAAAATGAATTTAATGATTTTAGGTAATTGTTTGGAACCATTTAACCCCTAGGATAACTTAAGCCCCAGAACCATCTGATGGGAGAACCAAAATACGGGAACCACTTTAAAGTTTAGAACCAGAATGAATTAAAAATGCCTAGTCAGCTACCCCAATCTTGTCGAACAAGAACCATTTTAGTTTTGGAACCTAAAACTGCCTTAACCATTTCTCATTGCCATTTTCAGACACATTAAACTCAGTCGAGACTCGAGCCTCTCCAAACCCTCAACGGCAGAACAAAAAAAAAATCAAATTTTTTTCTTTCAATCTTCTTCTAAAACCCTCAACGGCAGAATCAAGACATGAAGGATCGATAGTTGAGAGGCTGATTTCTTTCGATCTTCTCCTTAAAACCCTTTGGGTTCGATTTCTTTCAACTGAACCCAAATTATAGAAACCCTGGAAAAATTGGTCCAATTTTTGTCGATTGAGAGGGTGACTTCGATTTCACAGGTTGGGTTTTTCTTTGTTGTTTCATTGATTTGATTATTTGTGGATTATTTGTGAATTTGTGTAGTTAGGGTATGATCAATTAGGGTATTCATGGTTGTTTTTCTGGTTGTGTTTGCTTTCACAGGTAGCTTCAGAATGTCAATATATAAATCTTGAATGTTTGAAGATGATATATTTGGTGCAGTGTACAGAGCTGGTGTGAAATTTTTCATTGAATATGCAACTGATAATGGTGTTGAGGAAAATCATTGTCCTTGCCCATGTAAGCTCTGTCGAAATAGGAAACATTTTGATTTTCAAGGAGTGAAGAAGCATTTGGAAACGAAAGGTGTCGACAAGACGTATACCACTTGGATTTGGCATGGGGAGAAGCAAACCAAGCAACCAGTTAACATTGCTGATAATGAAGAGGAGCTAGTCAGAGAAAATACCGGTGCTGCATAATTTCCGAACATGTAGATGATGGTAATGAAGAGCCATGTGATCCTGACCCAGATGTACAAACAATTGGCTGAACAGAAACTGTATCCTACTTGTGAAGGCAATATCAGTACACTCTCTGCGATTGTGGAGCTTCACAATATAAAGAAGCAGTTTGGAATATCCGGTAATTGTGCGAGTGTTCGAGGTAGAACCTCATTTGCGTTGTTTGCTTGATGTTCATGGAAACAGGAGGCCTGCAAGAGACTACTGCAACCAGAATTTGTGACAAGTCGCATTTGGTCTTGGTTATATTGAATATAAGCTAAGGAGTTCCACCAAAGAGACTGACGAGCCTGTGATTCTTGCTGAAGAGGCAAAGCAAGTGTGGTACTCCAAAGATTTGAAAAGCAACGAGGATTGGATTGCTACACCTGTTCCTAAACGGCTGACGAAAGATGTAGACAATCTTGAGAAGCCCATAGACGGCAGCTATCCAAACGTGTTCGAGGTACAACCTCATTTGCGTTGTTTACTTGATGTTCATGGAAACAGGAGGCCTCCAAGAGTGGCGCCAAGAAGAAGACTGTGAATGTAATGTTTTTACCTGACTGAATGAAACTGAAATTTACTGTTTTGTCAATGAACAAGTTTATGGGCTGTCCTTCTTGGTGCTGTTAGTAAATTAGTCGGGTGCTGTTAGTTCTGTTTTATTTCTCCCTTCTGTCAGTGAACAAATTTGTTTGAAATGAATGAATGTTTTGTCTCAAATTTTTGTATCACTG